>OOFE01003642.1:6407-19208 GCA_900323365.1 Monocentris japonica
TGTACCCCACAACAAATCTCAATATAATCATCTACTAGGTACATGAGTAGCATATACTATGTTGAGTGATGGTAGGCTCCATGCTAACACTTTAGCATACACTATGTTGAGTGATAGTAGGCTCCATGCTAACACTTTAGAAAACACTATGTTGAGTGATAGTAGGCTCCATGCTAACACTTTAGCATACACTATGTTGAGTGATAGTAGGCTCCATGCTAACACTTTCTTCTCTTCTCACCTGTAGTGTCATAAATGTTGAGTTTGCCCTCGGATTACTAAAACAAAAAACACTATTGATCGCTGTTTGTCCCACCACAGTCCATGGTTGATTTTCATAACAGTAATAGAATAAATGACATAGATATGAATGCAGACATTTGTGACATTTTCTGACACAGACGAGTACAGTATACTGTATAATAAGTGCAATGACCATGAACCATGACCTTCTAGAAAAACTGCAATTTCTTCTTCCTTGTAAAGTTGAAGGCCATCTAATTACGCTGTATGGCTGAATGGCCTTGACGCACAGAACAGTCTATATTGAGGATATTGTATTGTCATACTTGAACTTAATGGCAAAAATGAAGCAAACACGTTAGGCCCCAGAAATTAATTGTTAACTAAAAAATGAAAGTTATTTCAGGAAGTTGCAATTGCAAGTAAGCACACAATTTCATCTACTGTTAGCATTTCTCAAAAAGCCACTTTAGCCATCATGTGATGTTTTCACTGCATGACAAAAAGTATATATTAGTTTTTTACGTCAGAGCGCTGTTAGAGCCTGTTACATGACACCAGTAGACATAGCATGAATATTATGATTCTTATTTTCCTAGATGGGCGGCTCTGAGGTGTTTCTGGGAAATCATCACCCTTTGAACTCATCATAAAAGACTTGGGGAAAAAAAGCTGATATTTCTAAAACGAGGGCAGTGCTCCCGTAGGTAGAAGCCCTTCACTTGCATTAATTTGCTATTTTTTGCATGCGGTCTGAAACGTTTGGATGAGCTCTCCAGGGGCTGCCTTCAGCCTCACCACAGCAGTGCTTACCACTTCAATCTGTAGTGCTTTTTCTACCATCAGAGAGCTCTGTGTGCGTGTGTGTGTCTGCGTGACTGCCAGTGTGTTGCTTGTGCAGGGGGCAGTGGTTCAAAATCATCTTCAAACAGTCGCTTACAACCTATTGTGCAGAACATGCTGCGTAAAATGAGAAAGGATCAGAGCTTCAAAAATGAGAAAACAGCAACCAAGAGTTTTTAAGGGGAAAATGTGTGCAATCATGCCATTTTACCTGTCACTCAACAGGGCACTCACTAGGACATTGTGTGTGTGTGCGTGTGTGTGTGGGTGGGTTGGTTGCTGAGTGTGTGTGTGAGAGAGTATGTGGCACATATGGATTCAGCAGACATAACCAGCACTTGCCCAAGCCACAAGTGACAAAGCAATCTTAGCTCACTCACTGATAGATTTTATTGTTCTAATATAACCAATATGAAAGTGGATTATGATTAGTTATGAGAGTTATGAAAATGAAGAGGAAATCTACAGTGGAGGAAATGGAGGATCATATATGCTGGGGGACATCAGAGTTGTGTACTTGTGTACTTCCAGGACTTCAACTTTAGTCAAATTTGGCAACTTCTGGCTTGGCAGTAAGGAGGCTTAACTCGAGGTTTGACAAAACATCTGCTGTGCAGTTTATGGAATTGTGTCAGACCTAATTGTTCCATTGAATAGACCGAGTAGCAGCAGTGCTGTTGCAGAACTGATTCCAGCATGTCGTAGGTCGAGTTCCACCTGGTCTCAACAGACTGTTTCAATGACTCGGTCAATTCTCTCTGCAGACCAGAGTGTTTGAAATACATCACCAACTTCTTAACGTCAGTTAGGAGCTCGGCAAACAGCACTCCCAACACCAGATCATATTGATCATTAGTGTAATGAATGGTTGCAGGGATGTATGAGGTTTTTCTATCATTTTCGATCCAAATGTCAGTAGTGATTGCGCAACCACACTTGTCACTGGCAGGATCTCGCCCTCTACAACCTCTCGAAGCTTTGTAGCCCTCTCTTCCACATGCCTCGATATTGTGGTGAGGGGAGGCACCAGTTAACCAGATGATGGATTTGTCACAGCTTACAAATGGAAGTTCCTTTCCAGCGCCATCCACGATAGAAAAATGTCGGACTTCCCTTTTGGATTTTTGGCGACTGTGTGCAATTTCCACTCTTGAGGTACTTGTTTCACCCATGATAACTGATGAGTTTGATTAAACTAAAGCAAGTGAAGCAAGTGATACGTAGCCGACTGATAATTGGTGCCTGACACGTGCATGCCTTTTATTCATTGGCTGAAAAGTAAGCGTAAGAATGTATCATTCTGAATGAATATCCTTTAACAACTACACTACATACTTTTCTTAATTTATATATAAATAATTGTGGGACTGTAGGACCTGCAGCTATTTTACTGACTGCCCGCAATAAGCTAAATATCTCCCGCTCCTGCACAAATTACTGACCCGCGGGAATCCTGTCTTAATGCAGATCTCTATTTGCAACTTACATGCTGAGAGTGTCAGTGCAGTGAGCTGGTAGTTAACCTAGTTCACTCTGGCATTGGATTTGGCTGCCAGCTCAGTTAGAGTAGGGAAACACACAATCAGTAAATACATGAAATGCCTATTACACTGAGCATGAATTGTGTGAATTCACGGCAAGAACGGCACCTAAATTTATCATAGGGAAGATGGGGGGGGGGTAATTTAATTAATCAATCAATCAATCAATCAATCAATCAATCAATCAATCAATCACACACACACACACACACACACCCACACCCACACACCCACACCCACAAGTTCCTTCTAAACCAAACATCCGGTTCCTTCAATGTCATATGACCAGTGCGACGCTGTCATTCACCACCGCTAGTTAGCAAAGCATCGTCGTCTAGCTTCCTCAGGCTTGCTTTTTCCATTTATCCGACAATGGCAACGTTGGTGGCAAACATGGCAGTGGACTTCAACGGCATGGCAGCAGCAGCGAGGACACACACTCAGGCTGTGACAAGAAACTACATCTCACAACCGAGGCTAAGTATGTAACGTTAGCTAACTGGCTAGTGGAGATAGCTAGATGGCTACTGTGTCTATCTCGCCTGCTGCATTCAGGTTATGTGGAAAAGATGGTAAATACAAGTTCAGTTAAATAAATTACCCTCAGGTTTCATCTAGTAAATGCTGCTTGGCAACTCGGCTGCTTCTGAACGCCATCAACAATGAATAATCAGCACTCAAATTGTGTTTGTGGTTTACATTGTAATAGTGCGACGACTTAAAACGACCTTGAACGCGTGAACAATGTCGTTGCTTTAAACAGGGATTTTTTCCTACGATTATTTTTGTTGAACATGAACGCAGCACTAGGCACCTCACTAACGTTAGCCTTAGCTAATGAATGCTAAGCTAGCAAACAGAGACCCTACACGGCAATTATGAAAGTAGTTTATTTTACACACCCTTAAAACAAATGTGTTTTATATTTTGCTAGTACCACAGTCATTAGCTGGTGTTTTACGCACAGTGTTTATAAAACTACATCTATATTATTCGTGTGAATTGGCAAGGCGACTAAGCTAGCTAATGCCAACGGCTAGTTGTTACCTGGCTAACATTAGCTATCAGATAGATTACATATAGATTGTTAGGCGTATTTTAAGTAATAAGTCGTTATGTTTTATACACCATAACAACAGATATAATCTTGCCATTGTTGTGATTGCGTACAGGGCTGTTACAGTCTGACAGCTAACGTTACGGGCCAGTGGATAAGACCCTCAGACAGTCAGCTGACTCAAATGGTAGCTGGACGAATGAATGAGATACCGTGCAAGTGTTTAATTGAATCTTTATTAGAGACTGAAGCATCTAGCTGTATCCCGTTTTACGTGTCCTCGCTTGCCAGAAAGTTACTGTATAGCTCCGCTTTTGTACGGATAGATAGTATGAAGTATGGTACGCTTAAAGGATAACAGTATGGTGACAGATGGGATGATGATTCATCATGTGACAATCACATGACTGGCACAGCCTGCAGTGCTGTTGTCGATCAGATGGGAGAAGCTGTGGTTTCAGGCCTGGTGGAATGTTTTCTGTAATTTATGAAATGAGCTATATGGTCATGACATGAGTAAGTGAAACATGTAAAGATGTGCAATATTGGCACAATATTCTATATCTTGTGGACACTTCAATCCAAAATACACATTGGCACCAGCCTTGAAAAAAACCCATATTGGTTGAATAAGGTTAGGACTAACAGTGTTCATTTATTAAAGAAATGATTAAGAGTCACCCCTATCTGTGACATGCTGCCACCACTGAGGCCTTGAAAGGCATTTCAGGCATCTTTTCACAAGGATGTGAAAATGAGCCAGCTTGCAGCCCTGATGTGGGGCCCACTGAGGGAGAGCCAGGGACTGACCAGTGTGATGATATTAGGCTAACTTTGGAAAATTCTTAAATATGATAAATAAGACTTTGGCCATTGGCAGCTTGATATTTCTGTATATAATTTTGCCTACTCTGCTGGAAAGAAATGGTATTCTTACTAGGATATTGGCAAATACATTGAGCCAATTTTGGCCTTTCATTAAATATCAGATGTCAGACGGTCAGATATGATGGAGGTTCACTTTTGGTCTAAATGCTGTTTCAGAGACTTTTCCACCCTGACAAGAATACAATTCTAGGGGAAACACTGAATGCTTCATTTTTTAGCACGAAAATGGCCAGATTGAAAGATATCAGTATCTGCCTTCAACAATTGGTTGAACCTTTTTATAAAAGGAAAATATGTACTGCAAATCAATGTTTAATGTACAATGCCTAAGCTAATTTAAATTAATAGAAGGCATTACGTAGGAGATGTTGCTTTTAGTGTCCTTAAACCAATATGTAATTGGTTTTGATGAGAAAACAGAGACCTTATCTATCTAGCCTAATCTACCTTGGCTGACCTCCTTTGATTAGTTTAACAGTGGTCAGGTAAGTAGCATTGTGGGACTCTCGGTGCAAGTAGATGAGGTTGAGAATCTTTAACTTGTAGTAATTTTAACTTGTAATTTCATCACCCATCAATCACACTTGAGTAATGTGGTGTTTTACAGGAGTTCATTTTTTTGGACATGAAACTTCCATTTACCAGTTACTCTATTTAGTGTAATAATTAAGTAACTGAAATGTAAAAACGAACGTAATTCAATAAATACATTATTAAAACAGTGTGTAAGCAAGAATAATTCATATCTTCCCTACTCATTGATTTCAGCATTAATTTATTTCTGTATTTCCCGCTCCATAATACGCTAATAAGATGTTTCAGTGGGCTACGGTGTGCAACACTCAAATTAGGAGTTTACTGGCACCAAATAACTGCAATGTCCACAGCTGTTCTGCGAGCTAATAAGTAAGGTTAATTTGCGCTTATGGGAATTTGTTGCGAAGGGCGTCCAACCATACCTTTTTTTTTTTTTTTTTTTTTTTATGAGAGAAGATGCAGTGTGTAGCAACCTCTTCCAAAGTCCCAAGAACTAAGGGGTCGACCTCTGTGTCGGTAACCGCTAGCAGCAGACTGAAGCTATTGATTATCGCCTCTGCACGGAAAAGCAGATAATTCTCTTAGTTCTCTGGATATGGCAATGTTTATGATCACAGCAGTTGGCCTGGCCAGTCTTCTTGTCAGGGGCCCACTTATAGCCTAATTGCGAAGTTATGTCGACGATGTGGCGGGACTTTGTTTCAGACAAAGTTGTTTAGTTGTCAGCCAAGTAGGGCAAATATAATAGAGCAATGCACCACAACAATGAGCAACCAAAAGTGTGTTAAACACCACTTAGATGTATTTTATTGGCACAGCCTCATTATCAGAGTAGTGAGAAGTAAATAAATGGGAAATAAATTACTATATAGTTTTTCTTGTTAATGCATTGTATTACTCATTTATTTATTTATATATTCCAGATTTCTATGCATTTTGTTTTATTTTTTATTAATAGATTTATTAATTTATTTCTATCAATGGCAGATTCTGCACTCCATACTCGACAAATGTCTTTTTGCATTTTGTCTGCAGATCTGCATCTGACTGATGTTCGGCCACTTCCCTGTCTATCTCATGGCACTGTTGAACATGGCCTGAGCCATGAAGCTAGCTAGGTGATGTATTTCTTTGTGCGAGTGTCAGAGAGGCAAGCATGGGCTAAAAGCCTCTTAGCAATCTGAAAGGAAATTACTTAATGGAGCTGAAGACATCTGAGAGCTAAGCAGGGAAGATGCTGCCTGTGTTCGAACCCTCATCCTAAAAACGTCTAACCATCCTACTTTTGAAATGTCCTCTCGAGTTTTGTTACGCCAGAATGCCTCGCATCAAACATCTTACCAAACAGCAGCGGTATGTTTTGATGCAGAGGCGGCAATTTGGACCCAAGTGATAACCTCAAGCAGCTGTTAGACAACAGTAGAGACCCTTTCATGGCCACTTTTAAAGGTGCTACTTGCAGCATTTTCAACCATCAATTTATCATTTGTCATTAAGTGTGATATATGGTATAATTACCGTAAACAAATGAGACCGTGATGGAGACGATTGGTAGCCTCTATGTCATGCCCGTGGTATTGTTATTGCTTGTGTTTCTCAACAGTAAGACTACATTTCCCATAATTTTTTGATTTCCATTAGCCTTTCACTCCTTCCACCATCTGCCATTGCCAGAAACTCTATCCATTTTGTGCCGTAAAGCGATCCAGCAAATTTCCCTCCAAATCCGACCCATTGTCACATAATGTGGAATGCATTGTAGAGTCTGCCAATCTTCTCAGCAATGGTCTCATTTGTTAACAGCAATTACACTAATGCCTCAGTGAATGTGGTAATGATTTGTGGATGTTTAAATACTACACCTAGCACTTTTATTTGTAGTCTTGACCATTTTAAATCTTATTTTGGTTGTGGTACATGGACAATGAGTTGAGACCAACACATCAGTGTCAGTGTTCATATTTTGTTGTAGCTTATTGGAAGTCAACTCGTGGTTGTTTATTTATTGTTTTGGGATAGAGCAGGGTTTTTTCTGCATTGTAAAATCTTGGGTGAGACACCTAAATGTTATTTTAGCTGCCGAAGGCAAATTGAAATAAAAAGCCTATTTAAGAGGGACGCAAGAATGGATCGTGATTAGATGAAGTTGTTCATCCACGGAGGGAGCGTGTCATTCTCTTAGTGACAGGAGAGGAAACGGTTGGTTTGCAAACCGCCATAAACAAGAAAGAAGAGAGAGCCCAAACAAAGTGTACCACATATAGAAAAAACTGAATTATGGATAACACAAAGCATACAATTTACGACTTGGGGGGAATGACTATAAAAAGCCAAGGTTATGTTGGAAGTGTCCGTTTAATGTTTGTAGTGTTATGGGTAGGGATCTTTCTAGCCAGTAGACCCTCCTGTGTATGTTGTAACAAGTTACCACTATACTGTAGGGAGAAAATGTACTGATGAAACTGAAAGACACAAACTAGCTGCGCAGCACAATAAACTAGCGACGTAATTAGCGTAGCTCTACAAATGCACAAGCTTTCCTGAAAATAACTTCTGCAACAGTTTTATCATTGGTTAGCCCCCACTGTACAGTGCTCACCTGTAGAGTAAACCAATTGACCATTTGCTAAACCCCTCCCCCGAAGGTAGATTGACCAATCCTAGCCTAGCAACCATTGCCCATGGACAAACTCACTGTTCTGTTTCTAATTATTTTTTAAAATGTATTTTATAAAGGTGTGAGTGAAAAGCATCATCAATCATCTTTCATGAAATCAAAGATCCCAGCCACTTTCAACAACAAATGAAGTGATGATTTAGTATTGATAAACTTATGTGCCTGTTCTGGTCCTCTTAGCCATGGAAAAATGGATTTTCGCAAAAAAACTAAAGAATGCCTCAGCTGGAACAGTATTCTGTTATTGTATGTGAAAAACCATTGTCTATAAAAGCAATAAATTGGAGTAGAAGAGGTATGGGTGTTCAGTTGGCTGCGATGACAAAGCCACACTGCCTGCTCTTAGGTTACCTTGTAAGCCTCTTTGATCCAGAGAAAACCCTGCAGAGGTTACTCGCATTGACACGATTCATTTCAAGCAAGCCATAACCTTTAGTGTTAGTGAAGGAAAGCGCAGAGATTTTGTTCAGGGCGGCAGGTTGGCCTAGCGGTTAGAGAGACCGACCCGTGACCGGAGGGTCGCTGGTTCGATCCCCGGCACCACAGGGGGGTGTATTCCAGCTGTGAGCTGGTGATCCGAAAATGACTGGTGTCACGGCTACGGTGCCCACCAACACTGCCGAAGTGCCCTTGAGCAAGGCACTTAACCCCAAACCGCTCCAGGCGCGCTGTTCATTGGCTGACGCCTGCGCTCTGACCTCTGACTTGAAAAATGCATGTGTGTGGTGTAATAGGTTGTGTGTGTATATATCTAGTCAGGGGTATGCGAAAAAAGCATTTCACTGCATGTATGTGTATGTGACAAATAAAGTTCCTTTCCTTTTCCTTTCCTTTCAATAAAGCCAGTTGCCAGGCATCAAAGTAGCCTATAAGATCAAGATGTTGAGATGGTTTTGCACTACCTTATTGACTTGACAGGGCTCTAAAAGAGTCAGCTAGTGAAAAGACTCTTTGAGACAGAGAAGGAAAATAAACAAAAAGATTTCTCATCAGAGAAAGTCTTTTCTTATAAGAGGCCTTTGTCTCTCTCATGTCAGATGCGACAAAAGCTATTAGCCCACGAAAAGGCTCGCCATTGTTTTAGCGGCGCATTCTGTCATTTAGTGGTATAAAAAGACATTGAGCAAGGCACTATGCTTCTTTGTGAAGAATTAATTAATGGTAATAATGTAGTCACAATAAACAAATGTCTCATCTGTCACCACGAAAGTAATTTCTATAAAATCAATGTTTGTAACACTTCTATAATCCACATTCTAATTGGGCTTAAGCAGCTAGCTTGTCAGTGAAAGAATTTTTTTTTTTTTTCCTGTGGGCGTTTGCCATTCTTTTCATGAAAGAACATGAAAATGTAGGCTACAGATGTGACACCATTTCTGCGGTTGCATGAGGAGAAACCAATCCACAATTTATTTATTTTTTTTGGTGACCATTTATAGTTTGACATTCCCCATCAGACGAACCGGTGGTGTCATTTAGAGAAGTAAGGGTGTGCATTTTAGAAACCAAGAAATCCCCCTTCCCTTGCTTAACTTCCTCTAAACCTTGGGGAATAACAATGTAATGTCCATACTATATCAATCAAAGTTTTAAATCACTTAATCATAAGTACTGCTATGGAAATTTAAGTCGCAGAGAGGGCACAGTGTTGGCAAGCATCTGATAAAAGAAAAATCCACCCTAAAACACTTAAACATTGTTTAAAAAAAACAAACAAAAAAAAACACTATTGTTGATGTACCTTGCAATTTTCTTGGGCAGGTTGAGGGAAACCAAAAAAGTAAATTACAACACTTCATCAAAAAATATTTTAATATGTGTGCAGTATTATCAAAGAGATGACATTTGTATGTTTAATATGTTAGTGGTTTTTATATTGAGGAAATGTCCCAGACTTGGCAAAAATTTGGCACCAAATGAGAAACTCTTCCCGAACCGAGCAGTATCTCAGCAGGTTACCAGGAGTGACAAAATGTGCCTCATCCACAGCAAATGGCTGTAAACTGTTACTGTTCATTCTCTTGTTTCAAGCTATTGTAACCAAACCACTTTGCCACCATTGCAGCGAAGCTCTCGGGGCTAACCAGCTGCATTTCTGTATAGGCAGGGTTGCCCCGCCACCATGTTCCCCCGCCAGCAAAAAGGACCTGCAGACAAGAGGCCCCACTCTGCTCGCAAATTTGCTCCTGGTCCGAGCCTGATTACAAGCTCTCCCAATCAATGCAGTGAGGTGGGGAGTCCTCTTTACATAGGGTACCTGTGTATCTGCAGGGTTAAAAGCATATCCTATTTTGTAGGGGTGTCATCAGTAGGAGGAGAATTGTTCAGGGGCAAATGTTGACCTGTCATAAAAAGGATTGGTTGGCAAGTGGAGAAAAGACCAGTCTTGCTTATGGCCATCCCTGTTTTTGAATTGAATGTTTGTTCTAAAAGTTGCCTGGTTTTTGTAGATCAGCAGATTGGTTTTAGTTTGCTAATGTGAAGCACAGCACAGTTTCTACTGTTTGGGAAAAAAATTAAACCTGAATGCATCTTTGGGCCTTTTGTATCGCAGAAAATAGAAATTGTTTCTTTTCACGACAGAAATGGTTGGAAAATAAACCATATTGTTTCCTCTCAAACTCTAACAACATAATGGTTGGTGTCCTTGTACCACAATACATTTTTAATATTTTGCTGAAACTTAGGGATCTCTGCTGCCCGTTTTCTGCTCGTTATGACCTTAGTTTCATTGTTTTCTTTTGAAGGTTAGCTTATTTTAATTTAGCTGAAAATTGTTCAGATAATGGAATTCATTTTTTCTTTTTTTTTTCTTTTTTTTTTTTAAAGATTTTTTTTCATCCATTCATGAAACAAGTGGCAGTTCTGGGAATTAATGTCCTTGAGTATTTTAGTTGTGGTTCAGTTTTGCACAAATCTGAACATAGTAGGACTTGTACAGTAGAGTACAGAGTCCAGTAGAGAGGCAACCAGTTAAACAATACAAGTTGTAGATTGTGTGGACCAAGCTGGACCAAACGGTGTGAGTGGATCAACTACTTCCTCATCTTTTTATTTGTAGTACACCCTTGTCCCCCACTTTCTAGATGCCTAGATTATCTTCATTGTAGATATTGTGTTGTAGGTGTGTTGACTTGACTTGAGGTAGTTAGTTGTATAATTGTATTATACAGATATGTTAGAAGGGAATACCAGTCTTGGTGAATATTTTTGAACATGAAGAATAATCTGTTTTAAAGCTAGATTCCAGAGAACTGAGACTTGAATCTGTGATCTGCTGCACCACTGACAGTGAATGGGGAACTGACTTTTTGGACTTGCTGAGTGATTATCTGAACTTTTTCATTTCATACTATAAGGAGCTGTATCTCAGTGAGAAGTCAAATTGCGGGGCATAACAACCATTTTTGTCTCATTTGCAGTGTAATTCAACTCACCCTTGACAGTTTGCAGGTGCCCACATGGGATCTTTGCCAAGACCCACCTGGACAAACCTAATGCTGTGGGGCTGACTTGACTGTTTTAAGGGGATCATTAAATCAGAAGATTACCAAGGCATCCAGTGTCAGAAAACTGGGTGTCATTCAAAGGTCATGGGTCCTCCAGCAGGACAATGACCCAGAGCACATCCAAAAGCACCCAAGAATGGTTCAAGAGAAAATAGTGGACTGTTCTGGAGTGGCCAACGATGAGTCCTGATTTCAATCCCATTGATAACCTATGGTGAGACCTGAAATGTGCAGTTGGTCAAAGGAATCCTTCAAACATTGAAGAACTGGAACTGGAACTGGGAAAAACTGCCAGCAGGAAGGTTCAGGAAGCTTATTGATGGTGACAAAAATGTTTGGAAGCAGTCATCATCGCCAAAGGCTGTGCAACTAAGTAGTAGAAAAGGGTGCCAATAATCATGGCCATAGCCACTTTTCAATTTTGAAGCCATATACATTTAAAAAAAAAAAAAAAAGTCAATTATATACACTGAACTGTCATCATCAGTAGTCAGAATTCCTTCTGTGTGTTAGAAATTGTCCAAAGACCACACTTTGCCTTGGATTTCTCTGTTGAGATTTCTTCTCTTATCCCAAGTTACATAGCACAATATTTTGCCCACTTGAGGTAGCCAGAAATCTACATGTCATTGGCTTTTGCTTATTATAGTTATTACGAGACATTAATAGCAGTCTGTTGAGGTGGCGATATACATTTGTTACATACTGATTCATACTGACAAAAGGAAAATTTTCAGGGAAAAACAAAGCGCTTCATTGGCCTAAGCCTCCACAGTGCGCGCAAGCTTACTGACCAAACGAGTTGAATTCTTTCACACCAAGCCCCTGTGAGTGATTGTCTGCAATTGGTCTAAAATATCATGTGGTTGGTTGTGTTGCTTTGTGGAAAAACATATATTTCCATTTACAGGTATTTGCCTTTGTTTACTATGCTAACATCTCATGGTCAAAATGAATTGTTTGGATCCTCGGCTTGCTAAACTTGTTAGAGGATTTCATATTCAATTCCCATCTTTTTAGCTCTTTCACAGCAATCGTTTTACAGTTGTGAGAAAAGTTTGCATTAATTAGCATTCCTGTATAAATGGCTCCTAGAATATGGTCTGATTTTCATCTAAGTCAGTAGGTACTAGATCAAAATAGATAAACATTATTGTTATTGATATTGTTCAAACGTTTAACAGCTTGGATTGGAAATAGTATGTGAACCATGAGATTTAGGCCCCGAGGATGCAAAGCAGCCCCAAACCACGATGCCCCCTTCACCATGCTTCATGGTTGGGATGAGGTTTTGCTGTTGGTATGCAGTGTTTTTTTGTTTGTTTTTTTTCTCCTCCAAACGTAGCGTTTTGCCCTTTTTGCCAAAAAGTTACATTTTTGTCTCATCTGTCCACAGAACATTGTTCCAGAAGCTTTGTGGAACATCCAGGTGGTCTTTGGCAAACTTGAGACTGCGATGGGCAGCAGTGTTTTTTTTTTTTTTTTTTTTTTGCAGTGGTTTCCTAC
>OOFE01003652.1:2597-13362 GCA_900323365.1 Monocentris japonica
ACTCGAAAGACGTTTTTTTTTTTTTTTAATGCAGTAACCAGCAAAAGCAGAGTAGAAACAAAAGGTTAATTTCACAATTCATGGGTTTTCATTTCAAGCCTTCAGGCAATGAAGACTGGAACATTTGGAAATTCCAAATCATTGGAATGCAAAATTTTGACTTTTATAAGTTTTGTGCTTGTTACTCCTACAGTCTTCCACCAGAGTAAACTTTGGACGGCTGCAGTGATCAAATTAATTTTAAAAATGTCCATTTTATTGACCAAAGTGCTGCTTGGTGGTGTGCTGTATTCACCAGTGGATTAATGGGTCAGAAAATGTCTTAAATCCTGTTCTACAAGGTATGTATGTTTTTCAATAAATAAGGTGTCATGGTCCCGGCTGGGCTTCCCTCTCATCCCTCGTGTGTCTGCTGTTTTTCCCCTTCCCTAGTGTTTCTCATTGTTTCCCTGTTTTGTCCCCTCTCTCTCCATGTCTGTGTCCTGGGCGGGGTTCCCCACATCACCTGCACACCTGGCTCTCATCAACTCATCTACACCACAGAATATAAACCCCGGCTCTGCACTCTAACCTTTGCCAGATCCTCAGTTTTACCTACGTGATCCACTCTCCCGGTCACCTCCGTTCATCTGCCTCGCCCAGCTCCCTGCTTGCCTGCATCCCCGTCGTCACCCTGCTCTCCCTACCTGCTCCACTCTGTCTCCTCCCCGGTTCCTGCCCCCGGCTCCGGCTCACGAAACAGTTCCCCACCATTGTCTGTGTACTGCTTTTGGGTCCTATCTGAGCTCACCCTGCATAACATAAGGCAACATTGAGCTTCCACATGTTGGAATCCCCCCATACAGAGAGAACCAGAGAACAGTCGAGAACTGTTCATGTATTACACTGCCATAGATCTGAAAATAAGGGCTGTTTCTTCGGAGTCATTTCTTTGTGCCTCTTGCTGATAAATGCTTGTGTGTCCTCTGAAACTGATGTTTCAATTTCAATTGTCTCCTATGTTTCTCTTTTTAAAGAGGAGACTTATCAAGCATCTGTTGAAATAAGTGTTTAATTGTGTGTACAAATGGTCTAACAGTGGTGTGTGTGTTAACTATCATAAAGAAACTGTAGATTACTGGGGTTGCGATAGCTCTGGGAAATCAGCCCCAGGTTCGGTCTGAGAGGGTATGAATGACGTACTGAGTAAGTTGTGATTACCTCGTTGGAACGACCACAAGCCAAATCAGTTTTTATTTAGAAATTTAAAATCAACCAAAGTTGCAACAGATATCGCTCGCTTTTTGTAAGCTGGATTGAATTTATTAGTGAGAATGGAACTGATATTTTAGATTTTATTACCTATCTATGGGAGAAATCAGAGTCACATGTCCTACTTGTATTTACCACTAGGAGGCAGACCTGAACGTGTTTTTCCCAGTAGGCAGCTTCTATTGAATAAATCCAATATGACAGAAGGAGTACTTCATCACTTCCTTCCTCAGGCTGTAAAGAAATAGTTGGGTTGGTTATTTTTCTTCACCGGACAACTATAAGATGTGGGCTTTTTTCTAGCTCAACACGTGATGGGTCAGAACCAAAACTGGTATCTGGCAGGTTCTCACATGACAACAGTACTAGTGTACTTCAATGAGCCTGGATCTTAAGAAGTCATAGGACTCATTGCCATGAAGGGGAAGGACGGCAGTTGGAAAGGCTAAACTAGATCCACTGACATGAAACATCCAACCTCTCTGAGATCTGAACAGATTCACTGACGTGGTCGTAGAATGTTTTAAAGTTTATAACAAGCAAAATGATGAACTAATAAAGAGCCTAATCTTTATTTAATGTTTGAAGAGGACAAAATGACGGCCACTTTCATTCTTCTGAGCACAAAAACATATTTTTATATTAAATATAATGTATTGGATTAAAAAGCTGAATGGAAATGATACATTTGGATGAATTACCTCAGTTTTTTAAAAATGTTTGGCTTGACATTTGGATGGAAACATAGGTAACGATGCCAAAGTCAGGCAGTTTGTTTCATGTTTCAGTAACAGATTGCATGCTGGGAAACTGGTGAAGATACTTAAATATGAGAGGTTTCCCAAAATGATTCTTGGCAAGTGACACTGGAGAAAAAAAAACCTGTGACAAATTCCTGGTGAAAAAAATAATAGAATAATTAAAACGTCATTTAAAACTAAAGAAATATAATATAGAGAAATATAATAAAGAAAAGATATCCAAGAAGCTCAAAATGTCAAGGCATTTAAAGAGATACTTAAAAGGCTGAAGTATCTCTTTAAATAGAGATTTCTTTACATGGAAAAGGGAGCGAGGTGTGTGGAGCTGATTTCTGGCAAGAATAGCATTAAACATGTTTTAATGAGCCTGGATCCCAGAAGCTAAATGCCTCATTTGGTTTCCTGCCTGAAAAAGGTTATGAACCCCTCAGAGTTTAGGTATCATTAAGTGAACTGCGAAATAGCGTGTAAAGGGTGTCTGTAAGAGTACTACCGAGTAGTTAAAGGATCTAACTGTTATGGAGCTTCCTGTTCAGTCTAGCGAGGGGAGCATTTACTGTCAGTCTACTGGTAGTTTTCCACTGTTCTCCACCTACTGACGGTACGCGGCAGTACCAATACTCTGCCATACCCATACTGGGAATACTGTAGCCACAGTACAGTATCACTACCTTTAGGTTTTGCAATGGTGCAATTACACCTCCAGTTGGTTTTCTGAACCAGAGGGGAAACGTTTTCTTTGTTGTATTTCTGTTTGGTTCGTTTAGATTCACACGGACCAATTACTGGCTAGTTAGCTAGCTACCAGTTTGTTCAGGTTCACTGAGCTGACTCTTCTCCAGCTCCAACTCAGAGTGTTTTGGAGTAGAGACTAGGGCTAAAGACAAGACAGTTGACTGAGTCACAGTAACCTACATTTGGAGACAAATCTACCTGATCACACTGTTCACTTTTACTGAGAACGTTACTGGATGGATCTACAGACACACCACAACAACCTGGTTCAGATGGTCAACTGGTTCTACTGGATGGATCTACAGACACACCACAACAACCTGGTTCAGATGGTCAACTGGCTCTAGCTGGTTCTGATAGATTCAGATTCTATTCAGATTAGAGACAGCTGCAAAGCTTCTAATGTAATGAGCATAGTTATTGGTTTGCTCAACATAGTAATTCAGTTCATCGTCTTCTCACACCTCCCAATATGGTACATAAATAGCTTGTTCTCCCTGGCAGTCGACTGATTATAACTGCCTGTAATACGGTTTGAATTACCTACTGAATCATCATCATTTGTCATTTTGCACAGGAAGCTGCATGGCCTGATTCTCTCTGGAGTTGACGCCCAAAAGTGTTTAGAAATGAATGTTAGGCAGCAGGAGGCCAAATGGGCGGAGAGACTCAATCAACCCCCAGGACCCCCAGTCCTCCCTGCTGAGGCATCCCTGAGCAGGGCACTGACTCCCTACCAGGTCCAGAGTGCTGCTCTGTAGCCAACCCTGACCTCTGACCCACTGTGGAGGGTGACTGACTAGCCAGTGATGCCCGGGAGAGCCTTTTTACATTCACTTTTTGTGTACCTGTACTTTTTTTGACTAGTCTACTTTTACATACGTATATTTTGAATGTAGTATAATGAAGTATTTTACTTTCCTACATCCATTACAGAGTACAAAGTTTTTAATTTTCTTGGCTCTCCGTAAGCATCCATAACATCCATCCAACTACAGTATTATTGGTCTGCATTTGCTTGTTCGCTAGCCTTATAGTCTGACAGCTAATAGTAAAAGAAACATCAATGTAGGAGAGTTATTGAAAAATGGGGATGGACATTTTCATTTTTTTTAATCACAGAACGAATAATGAGAATTTCAGGATTGTATATTGATAATGCTCAACATAATCGATCACAACATGTTCAGTATCACATCGTGATCTCTCTGCCCTCTCATCCTTTTAGCTTTACATGAGAAAGATACACAACAATGTCTCTTTTAAGTAACTAAGTAACTTTTAGTCTTTAAATGAGCTTTTTAAGTACTTTTTTTTGTAATTTTACTTTTACTATTTCAGTAAATTTCAACAATTAGTACCCTGGGTTTTACAAATAATCATTTAAGCAACACCAGCCATGGATATTGGCGTCGAAATGCCAGAATTGTTGGGACCATCCTGTCACTGAAAGGTCACAGGTTCGATCCTTGCAACAGCCGGTGTGGCCATCAACAGCCATGCGTCCTGTCAAAGTGTCCTTGAGCAAGGCACTGAACCCCCGACCTGCTCTCTTATTGTGTGTTTCCTACCGGCAGAGAGTGATGCCGTCGCCTCTGTTAGCAGTGTGTTTGTGGCTAGCGCTCAGAGCTATCGCCTCCAGTGTGCCAATGTGCTGAATGGTCAACTGTTTGTATGTGGCTTCATTCTTCTGATGTTTGTGCTCTGAACAACCTGCCTGAAGTGCTCCAGTGTTTGCTATCTGCAGGAACTTTAAAGATGTATTTTTTCTGGCTCATGTTTAAATAAAGATATTTTAAAACCAACTTGGAGATGTGTTGAAGTGGCATTTTCTTAACACCTTAACAAGTTCTCTCAGACTTAACTTGAGCTATGATGCATTTAGGCATTTAGCCTGTTATTTCCCTCAGTAGATATTGTCAGTATCATCATCATCATCATCATCATCATCATCTTGATAAATAGCATATATAGCCGTTGGATGGGAAACGATTTCAGTAACAGGCAACACAAGATGTTTCTATGGGATTAAAGCAAAAATGCTCAAGCAAATCATTGCACTAAAAGGGCAACTTTATTGAGGCAATGGAGATGTGTTATGGGCCATGAGATCCTTTTCTTTTTTATCTAGTGTCTGTCTCTCTAGTCACCTGTCAATCAAACAGTGTGGCCTAAATAAACTGTAAACTAACTAAATAAACCAATAAACTGCTTGCTTGCCAAAGCTGCCTCCTCCTTCAGTCATCTACCCAACCTGCTTGTTACAGCCATACTATCCTGTAGCTATCTAGGTTAGCTGGTTAGCTAGCCTGCTGACCTTCCAAGATCATGGTCATGAATGAATGAAAAAATGATACATTATCTTGTATATTTTTTATACATATTTTGTCCAGAATTCCTTCTTTGTCATTCAATGTTGCCAGTTAGCTAGCTTACACTCCAAAAAACATTATTTTGTCTCCGCCCACTGAGGGTATTTCTGCATCCAGAGCACGTCTGCCTCTGAGCACGTCCAACCGGCTGCTATCGGCCGTCTAGCTGGTGGTCAGGTGCAGCTTATCAGACTGAAGTCAGCCTGGACTGTGACAGGCCTGCTGGGTCTGGCTGCAGGAGGCAGGTCAGGAGGAAAAAGGTTTCATTCCACAGCCAGCCGTGGATTGAGCTGCTGCTGACCAGATCTGCATGTCCAGCTCTCCCACCATGACTCTACTGCAAACCTGGGACAACCTTAAAGTTCATGTCAGATGTTCAGATACGACTGGGAAGCAACATATGAAGATAACCTTTTATAATTGGAACCCCTGCTGCTGCCGAGCTCTATCTATCTATCTATCTGTCTATCTATCTGTCTATCCATTTATCTATCTATCTATATCTATCTATGAGTGAATGATAAACCTTAAAAATTATATATAGTTTTTTTTCAAAATGGAGAAACAACATTGTGGAAATTAACTGGGGATAAAGGAGTCAAAACACATGCTGCTGCAGTGGCTCACCGTGATCCAGACCGAGGAGAAACTGGGTGTGAATGACGGTGATTACCTCTGACTGGAGGAGGAAAGGCCTTTCTGGAAACTCCAGGGATCCTGACCGGGGATCCTGACCGGGGATCCAGGGCCTCCGAGACAAGTAGAGAGGGTCAGCAGCAACAGACGAAGGGTGAGAGACCAAATGTGTTTAAAGCTGCTCTGGGCAGGAGTTGTACTTCAAAACGCCATCAGTCTAAATCACAGGGTTCAACAGAGAATTGGAGAAAAATGAAGGATTATGGGTGGCCTTGAAAGTACTTTTGTGTTTGTTGTGTGTTCAGATGTAAAGCTTTTTGAGATGCCCACTGCTTACGGTCTGCATGAGGGAAACCAGGCATCAACCTGTTATGTACAACTCACAAATCCTTTCATGTTTTGACTTCAGCTGAAGGATTCCATGCTCCTCCAGGGGTTCAGAAAGTTCTACCACCCTTGAAATCTTTTCGAAACCCGCTGGATAAACGCGTGGTGGTCAAGCTGAAAACAGAGCTGCTTTTCTTACAGAGCGGGTTCATCGCTGTCAAACGCTGTTTTTTCACAAGGACAGATTCAACTGCATAGATGGCAGCAACAGCCTTTTCTAGCTCATGTTAACCAGATAGTCCTCCCTAGTAGTTGGGTGTGATGGTGATTGTGAGTGGCAGAAAAAAAGGTCTTGGGGAGGAAATGGGGGAAGGAAGTCTTTAGGAAAATCATCAGTGAGGCTTCAGAGACAAGTGGAGAGGGTCAACAACACCAACCAAAGGTTAGACGCTGCATAAGCCCAGCAGCTCACATGGTGAAGGAGAGTCCAGGCTGTCTGGTCTGGGAAGGAATCAGAGTTTCTTTGCTCTCATGGATTATTTTAAACGTGTTGAAATGTTTTTTTAAGATTGTTTTTGGGCATAATTTGACTGTAGACAATTGAGGCAGGGGTGGACTTAGGGATTTTGGGGCCGTAGACAAAGGCAAGCATGCGGCCCCCTGAATCCCAGCCTTCACTCTTTTCAAACCATGTTTTCTATGAATCACCTGCTAGCTGGGCTGAGCAAAGTCTCCACGTCAAGCTGGAGCTACTAGAGCTGGTTGAGCTTGGAGGCAGTGATGATATTGCTAGCAGCAAACACCAGCAGCAGCTGATTCGTAGATGGAAAAACGTTGTCAACAATCATTATGTTCTGATTTTTTTGTTTGTCTGCATCACTTGGACAGGTTTGCTTCATGTTTCTTACTTTAAAATGAGCTTCAAGTCAAGTGTCAGTATAGCACTAGAAGTCAAGTGGAATAGTCCACTGTAGCCTGACTGAGTAGGCGGGGGGGCATGACTGTTGATTGAATTTGAATTCCTCCCTTTGCTGTAACAAGAGGAGGGGCGTTTTTCAATCAGTACATTCCTGATGAAAATTAATCGTATAGTACTTGATATTCTTGTCTTGTGTGGGGCCCTCTTGCTGCCGGGGCCCAAGGCTGGGGGGGGGGTGTTAGGGTTGAAGGTCCTCAGCCAGATTTGAACCCAGGACATCATTGAAAACTTATTTCTAGCCTGAATCCATCCAGGGAACGTCGGCTGAGCACACATGTTGTTTGGTCACATTGTCACTTCTTTCTGCTCCAACTATCTCTTAGGACCGATACCATCAGGACATTTCTGATCTGGGTTTTTATTCCTCAAAGGGAAGTTGGAGGAAAAGATCAGCAACACATTTACAAGATGTTTCCAAAACTATATGCACATTTTCCATTTCCCAGACCTTATCAAGGCCTGGAAACCCCACAGCAGTGTGGGGGCATTGTGAAGCAGGAGAGTTATTCAACAAGCCTCTGGTCTTGCTGATGCTTGTGTGTTTGGTCTGTGATGAGTATTGTTGTAAAACTCAAACCAAGTTCTCTTTCCAAAATAGTAACGTCTTGAAACTGGACAGAGAGATAACAGCAGAGCACAACGGTAGAATATTGTCACCCTGCTGCAGCCCAAAGGCAGTTTTAGCGTTCTGAGGCAAAGTGCTGAGGCAATTTGATGACCAATTACTGGTGTTGTTGACTCGCCTGCATCGTCCCGCCTCCTGCTTTCTTACCCTGATGGCGTCCGCTGCCTGAGGACGACGTTGGCGTGCATCACGCGCCTCCAGGTAACACATCAACAGGCTCAGGACACTTAAACTCCTCCGGATGTGACTTGAGTTTAGACCTTGAACATGAACATTAATAATAGCTGACTTATGATATGAAGTCATAACACACAGAGAGACTATCATTCAGTATGATGGTTAACCGTCAGATCACTGACTTCTACCTGGTTACTAACTAGTAATACTACAACTACTACTTCCACGACTACTACTACTACTACTACTATTACTACTACTACTACCACTACCACTACTACCACTACCACTACCACTACTACTACTACCACTACTACTACTACCACTACTACCACTACCACTACTACTACTACTACTGCTACTACCACTACTACTACTACTGCTATTACTATTACTACTACTACTACTACTAGGCAGACAGACAGGCATCCAGGCAGGCAGGCAGGCAGGTTTGTATGTATGGATGCAGCGGTGTCCATGACAAAAGAAAGACTCTTTTGTCCAAAACACAGAATTGCTGCAAGCTGAGTGTCGGTTTCCTGTCGTTGTTCTGCTTCGACCCGACTGGGAAGAAACCAGCAGCACCGCTCTTGTAGCGGTGAATAATCAGCCATGTTGCAGTCAAGGTGAGGCGTGATTGACAGCCCATGTGGCGCTGGCTCAGTCATGTGCAGGTGCAGTAGTGAGCCGAGGGCCACAGGGCGGGGATTCAGAGTCACCTTTGTGTCTAAGCAACATTTTGGGTTTTAAAGGACGACGGCGACATCTGGTTGGTCAACTGATCTGGAGGCTTTACTCTGGGAGGGTAGTTGGGCCAAAGCAATCATCACCTGTATTATATTGCATGACACAATATGAAAGATATTGATGGTTATGTACTATAATTCATGTTTTATGTACATCTTAGTATGTCTGAGTGTAGAAACTGTTTGTGATAATCTGCCAGTAATGTCAGATTGAATTGACTGAAATGTCATTGAATTGATTGATTAGTTTTCTAATGTAATAATAATCACAATAATGAATAGAAATATAATAATAGTAAGTGGTTGTCCAGGTCTCTCCTGGCTCTGATGGTCGGTAACGCCACAAGATGGCGCCCCAAGCGAGCCAACTGGTTTAGTTTGTGTGTGTGTGTGTGTGTGTGTGTGTGTATGTGGGTGTGTGGGTGTGTGTGTGTGTGCGTGTGTGTGTGTTTCTGTCTCTGCATGGGTTTGTATCCGTGTGTGTTTCTGTGTGTGTTTGTGTCTTCGTTTCTATGTGTGCCTCTCTGTTTCTCTTTGTTTTTCTGTGTGTCTTTGTGTGAGTGTGCATCATTTTGTGTTTCTTCATGTGTCTGTGTGTTTTTTTAATGTATTTTATGTGTGTGTCTCTGTTTCAGTGTATGTGTGTGTGTATGTGTTTTACTGCCGAAGCGCCTCCCAACACCTACCGCGGTGCTTGTTGGGACACCGAGGGCCACATGAACACGAACACACACATTTAAGAAACAGCAGACAACAAAAACAAACAAGCCTCCCTATATGCCAATTAAAACAGGAAGAGAGAGAGAGGGAATACACAGCGGGTTTAAGACTAAAAAATGGAAATATTTGGCGACTCGGTGTGAATGATTAATAAAACGACGATTAATAGACGCAAACATCTCGGCTACTTCCCGTCAGTGATGGTGCAACATAAACTATTCTGCAGGAAGTGACAGGTCGAGTCAAAACCTTCGTGTTTTTACCTCTAAAAGAACCTGCCTTCTGAAATAAAAAATGAAAACGTCCAACCAGCTTGTGATGTGAAAAAGAAGAATTGAACACATGAAGTGAATTTTAAAAAGTGCAAAAACAAAAAAATGCAAACCACATAAATAACAAAGATGATTCGGTTCAACCACCATCAGCGGTGGAATATGGGTCGAGTCCCAGACGTGGTTTATTCCTAGAATTATCTTATTATCATCGTTACACACACAAATGTGAAATCTGTCATTTGTGTGAATGAGTTAGAAATAAGTCTCCGATTCATGAAGGTCTCATATGTACAAACCAGCATTAAAATATATTTTCATGGGTTCAGGTGATGGCAACAAAAACAACAACAACAACAACAATAATAATAATATTGCTATATAACCAATGTTTGAGTTTTCTGAAATGTGATATATGAACTAAGCAAAATCCTTTTTTTATTATATTCCAACAATATTACTAACACTACTGTTACTACTACAAATAATAGTAATCATAATAAAATAATAACAATAGCACTACTACTAATGTTCTGACATAATAATAATAATAATAATAATAATAATAATAAACAGCATTACCCCAATTGCCAGCAATAATAAGATAAATAACAATACCAGTACTACTGTTACTACTTTTAATATTAATAATAATATACCTTTACTACCACTACAATTATCAGTATTATTATTAGTAGTAGTTTTATTAGTAGTAAAGCTTTTGCTGTTTTTAGTTTTTAGTAGTTATTAGTTAATTGTATTTATTATCAGTGATAATAGTAGTAATACTATTCTTATTATTCTAATTATTATTATCATTATCTTCATCTCCCTATTGTCTTTGTTAATTCATTATTATTATTGTTATTATGCTATAAATTAGTAAATAATAATTACATGTAGGCTAATAATTACTGTTTTTCTTTTTTGTAACAATTTAACCAAAACTGATAATTGTTGCTGCTCTCATCTGAAATCATCTAAACCTCCCCGTTGCAGCAGATGAAACGTCCATCTTCTGTTCTGCTGAGAAGGAGCCATGTTGGATCTGCTGCCGTACGAACCACGTACAGCCCAGCTGAATATAATACCTGATCAATTATTAGTGCATGATTATCAATGATATACTACAGGAACTAAAAGTGTGTCTGTATGGAGCAGGCT
>OOFE01003672.1:15614-27715 GCA_900323365.1 Monocentris japonica
TCCAACCAGACATAAGAGCGAAGGAAAACATATCCATTATTAATCATTGCAGGGTTATAATAAATGATGTGCATTGATTGAAGTTCACACAGACATAATTTATATCACAATAAACAAACCAGCACCAAATAAGAATGTGATAAGTGTTCAAATCTTGACAGGAGCAGATTTAATTTTGTGAATCAGTAATACATTTATTCAAGGAACAAAAAACAGAAACACACACACACACACACACACACACACACACACACTGAATTTCAGACGCCACTATGGCTTTTATAAACAAGAGGAAGGAGGATGATGCAGATGCAAAGTGCTTGCAGGGAAAGGACGGGCACTCTCCTCCAGCGTGGTTTATTGTGTGGGTGCTGTGAAATACAGGTCTTCATTAGGAGTGCCTCGAGAGTAGGTGAGGGGCTTTTGTGTGCGTGAATCACTGTGGTTTATGTGTCTTTTGCACCACTAATACGCCAGTATGTCAGATGGAGTCTGTTTTAGTGCAAGCCTTTATGGGGCCAAATTGGTGTGGAATAGGACAGTGAAGCACTTTAGCAGCACTCACCTTCTCCTCACCCCTTTTAACTTATATTAATTCATTTTAACCTGTCAACAGCTCAGCTTCTGTATTACAAATAAATCACAGTCGCGGATACAGAAATGTGTGTAGTCTGACGCAAAATGTGTTTACCTCTGCGTGAATCCACACACTCAAGCTTTTTACCTCCTAGTCCCCGTTAATGAAGCCAATCTCCATTTTGACTGTGGGATCACTCTTTAATGCACTTGAGTGGTTTGAAAAGTGCAATCAAATACTAATTAAGGGCTGGTGGGTTGTCTTACTGGACGACCACAAAAAGCTCTCGCTGTGTTTTCTTTTGTGCGAGCGTTCACTATAGGAGCCAAGAGCAAAACATAAGCAGCAGTCAATGGTTGAAGGCACCTGCAAAATGGTCCCCGGCAAACTGGATTTCTTTTAGAGGACACACAAATGGAAGAGAAACACGGAGGCAGCCCCTTTCAAAGAATTTGCTATGATTAGCTGTTCTTTGGTCTTTGAGTGACGGTGAAAACTGGACCGCTGCGTGTGCCCCTGAACCCACACTGCACTTTGGAAACATAACGATACGTTGACTGTTCACACTTCAAACATTACAATGTTTCTGTCTATTCTGATTGCAACTTTACACGTACATATCTATGGAAATGCTTTTGCGCAGGTGTGTGTGTGTGTGCGCATGTGTGTAACATTACATGCATTCTACCGCGAGCCCACCAACCTGAATGGAATTTCTCAATCCTCATCTCCTCTGGACTGTAGATTGATGAATGTGGGACACCAAAAAGGAAAGTGAAAAATCAAATCAGCAAAGCTGAATGTGTCTGTCCCCCTAATGAGCCACTGATTGAACATTTCAGTGGGGAAACATGCAGTCATTAGTCTCCATGCTCCAAAGCAGCATTTAAAAGAAACTCCACTGGAGGAAAAAAAAAATCTAATCACAATAAAGGAGACACAGGAATAGCTGTGAAGCATCAATTTAAGCCTAATCACCACAATTACTGTTCCCATGGGTCTGCTTCAGTTACAGAGTGATTGTTTTGGGGGAGAGATTTTATTTGGTGTGGACATGTTTCCTCTTCCGCAGATCTTTCTCCTCACCATCATGCAAGTCTTCAATGTTTTAAGTTCTATTGATTTCACAGGAAACAGTTAAACAGAGATGAACGTTTTTTAAAACAGAAAAGAAGGTGATCACAGGTCGGGTATTACATTTGATCATTAAGGACAGCCGCATACATGTGGATCACTTTGCTTCTGTTATGGAGCAAGTAATAAAATCCAGTCATTGTGGAAAAACAAATGTGAACACACTTTTATTTTGGTGATGGCTATCGGCTCTTCTGGGTGAGACGGGTGCAAAGACGGCGGATGAAGAGCAAGAGCGATTCGGATAGGCTAATAACGTCCCCTATCGTCTCGCCAGTCCCATTAATGCAATCACATTGATCACATCAGTCACAATCACTAAGAGCAGCATGGCCCATTTCTCTGTCTAAACACGCCCGGGTGTGGAGAAGTATTCCGCTGTGGTTGAGATGATGTGGCAAAGACAAGCTGGGATTTGATCGAGCTCGTGCCATCAAACCCGCAATTTAAAATGTTCTGACAAAATTCGTGTTCATAAAATCGGGAAATATATACCTAAAACATTGTGGAGTCAGCACAAGCCAAATCTGCTTCCAATCGCGTCCAATTTTCCTCACACAACGCTCCAAATTTAGACGGCGCGACACACAATGTTTATGTGAGTCGCGTGTGTCGTAGGCCTATGTACTGGATACACCTGCCTGTCAAATGGACGAGGGAACGGTCAGAGGCATGCTAGCTTAACGAGAAGCTGCTCTCAGCGGTAAGGTCTGACCGGCGTTTCCTTAACTGGGATCCTCTTCTTTCACTTCCTCTTCCACATCCCTCCTCCCCCACTCTCATCCCTCTCTACTCTCCTCAAACAGAGACCATGATAAGCCCAACATAACAGGCCCATCATGTCACTGGGCTGCTGCCCAGAGAGTGAGAGAGTGAGAGTGAGAGAGAGAGCACAAAATCAAGCTGTCACAGCAGAGCAATGCTGAGGGAGAGGTGAAGGGGAGAGAGGCAGCCCCCTGTTCTCTCATTCCCTCCCCAGAGCCCATTATAGCAGGTGCCAACCTGGGAGATGGATCACACACACACACACACATCCTTGTACTTCTATCCTTATGAGGACCATGCTTGACCAAATTAATTTCCTAACCCCTAACCCTAAATTTAACCCTCTCCACTACATGTCTAACTTCATCCCTTAAACCTAAATAAAAATCCAGTTTTTATTGTATTTTTTAATATTGTGCTTATGCTGAAGTCGCAACAGTGATTTGATCACAGCAGTAAGAAGCGAATAGCCGAGCTAAGCCTCTGTTAATTGGACCTGTAATGTTTACGTTACAGCAAGTGAAGTCAGACCATGCAGCTCTTCAGATCAGAGTGATTATCTGTGTAACCGTAAGCAGGTTATCATGCATCACTGTCTCTCAGCAAAAATGAACTGTTTTCACAACTTGAAAAAAAAATGACAAGGAAAGGACACAAATGAATTACGCTGTTTGTTTCATCTTCAGAGATTAAATGGTTACTAAGTCTGTCCCTCATTCCTTGATTTGTGTTTGATTTGACAGAAATACTCAAGTCTGCCTGATACTCACTCAGTGTTGCCAAAACAGACAAGATAAGGTTCTCTCATTCATTTACTCAAGCATGTCCACCACTTGCTGCTCTTTTCTGCCGTTCAGGTTTTAATTGATTAAAATAATGTGGAGGCATTGGCAACTTTGGAGTGACGTGATTGGTGGGTCAGGACTGTTCACTGTGGTCCTCTTGTTTGTCTTTTTTAATGGTTTTAGAACCATTCAAATTGTAACCCAGTCTAGCCTGTATGCTGTGCTAGGTGATAAACAGACATGTTTATGGCTATCAGAGACGTATCATTTCTGCTTTTATATTTTATCTGCTGTGCAACTGTATTCCTTTTTGCACTGTAGTATACTGTATGGGAAGAGATAACAATGTGGTGAGTGGGAAAAGCCAACACATTGTCATTCTACAAAATTCAGTACATAAAATAAATGAACAAATAAGGTATTCCTCATTTTATGGAATACCTCCCCCCGAATGAACCTGACTTTGTGAACTATTGCCTAAATCCAGTTCAGAACACACATCACACATTGTCAATTTGGGATTCAAGTGTTAGTTCCCCTGTTCATTCAATTTCCAGTACACCATAGTAACTCACTTTCTAGCCCAATGTGCAATGTGACCCCAAATGGCCTGATGACAGTACTTTAACTTAAAGCTCAAAGCTGAAATTTGTGCACGTGTCACATTCAACTTTGTCTATGAGTAAATGTGCGTTAGGGCAGCATGTAACAGATTAGGCTGCAAGGGAATTGGTGCTACTCTTAATGATGCCCCTCACCCGTATTCAAGGGAGAGTCACTCATAAGGATCAGGCTATCTTAGTGGCCCTCTTTATGGTGCATGTTCATCTTTTCCAGCCTGTAGGTTCAGCGTCTCCAGGAGCATGAGCATAAGCTACCATCTTTTAAATGAATTAAGTATATTGCTCCTGTTGGGTAAAAATAACACTGACAAAACATTGACTTTTTTTTTTTTTTTTTAGGAATAAAGAAGGAATACTTATATTCTCAATGACGTCCATGCATTTTTGAAAATATATATTGGGCTTGTAATAGGTTGCAAAGCCCCAAGGGTAATGCAATTCACTCAGTTCATAAAATGGCCATGCAAACTTTCATTTCAAGGAAGAAAAACACAGATGCTGCAGTGATGGTTTTTACGAAACAGCCGCATTATGCCGATGCTCTGCCTCAGTGTTGTTTGTAATGTTTGTATTTATGCCCTTTTTTTTCTAAACCAACTTTTTGCAACACAACAAACTGCTCCTCACAGCAGGTTATTTTATATGATTCTGAATTTTTTTGAAAAACACATTTCTAACATGTTCTATGCCACTGCATATGAAGCTCTTGACCATTAAAACCATTTTAAAATGATCATATGAGCCGGAGAATCTGCAAAGTCAAACAAAGTGCACTTCAAAGCTATTTATTTACCATTTTACATAACTGTAGTACATATTTAACATCAACATAACAACATGATGGTGAATAATAAACCGATTAAGCCGAGAATACAGTGTAAGGGCATACAGCCATACAAACCCTTCTTCCATCTGTAAACCTTCCACCGGTGTGCTTAGTGGACAAACATAGGCAAACCCTCCCTAACTGCCAGTGTGGCAGCGTCAGCACCACATCATTTCACTCACTGGGAGTACAAAAGCTCTAGATGCAAGCTGAAAAAGCGTGTACGTGTTATGCTATGCCAGCACTAGGCCTTAACAGCCTGTGTCATAATGGCACTCATTTCTGTAGATGCCAGCTGTATGTGTGTTTTTCTACACTTGGAAGTAACTATAAGTCATACAAATGTATTTGGAAATCTACACAAAAAACAGTGGATCTGTATGGTGTTGGGGAAAGTGAAGTGTGTGTGTGTGTGTGTGTGTGTGTCTGTATCTGGCAGGCCCTGACATAGTGCGTGTGTGTGTGTAATGGGAACAGCTGGCTGAGGGAATGAGTACAGAGGGAGAGGTGATGGATGCGAGTGGAGCTCCTGTGACAGATGAGCTAACAGGTGTTCACCACAGCCCTCGGAGAGACGCTATTTATGAGCCGGAAAAGACAGCCAGACGTAAAGCACACTACGCCACCAGCCTACTCAATGCTAAAGCACATTGCTTCCATCTACACAACTTTACTCAACAATAAGCAACACGCTTCAGATGGTCATATAATCCCACGTTTGCGAAAATCGTCCCTCCTTCAACAGCAGGACTGAAGGCAAGCCTCTATGACATCACAAAGCCATTATAGATGTATGCACCTTGCACTACAGTCTATTAACAAAAGCTAAACCCTTAACTAGCAGACAATCATATAATCAATTTTCTAGGTTGTGTTGTCAGATGTTTCTCCAGCAACTGTTCTCAAAAACTGCTATGAATGATTGATTCTCTTTATTAAGATTCAGTGCATTGTTGCTTTATAGTATACAACACAGGAGAGAGTGATGGGGAAACATGGGAGACGGAGAGGGAAGGACATATGACAGCAGATAGAGAGACAGATTCATCAACATCATGATATCATGAGTACATGGCATGTGCCTCAGCCCGCCAATCAGCTGAGCACACCATCGATGATTTTGTGTTTCAGTCGCGTTCTCACTGACTAAAAGTCATTGCATAGAGATGTTTGAGTAGCATGGTCACTATAGCAAATTCCCAACTACACCAGCCCAATTCAAAATGTAGACATGTGCAAGCAGCAAGTCACAATTAAAGAAAAAAAAAAAAAAATAAAACAGCTGTTTGAGTTTTAAGAAATTCATTTTTTATTTTTCAGCAAAAGCGACACATAAAAGATCCTGTTGATTGAAGTTTGGTATTCTAAAAACATTTGATATTGACTTATAAAGGCACTTTACAGATGTGACTTCAGCACAGCATAAAGGGTTGGAATGACAAAGAGACACAGCATCAAATAAAGTGATATGTGAAACTACGTCATTGAAGGCGACAAATGATGTTTGGCATTGCAAAGCTCTCTAGGGGTCTTAACCTAATGACAGCATCTAGATCATTCTAGGAGAAATCTTTAGAGCCCTTTATCTTGGCACTACAGAACAGCTTCAGTCAATGTAAATACAGGGTCACTTGGCTTGGGCACAAATGCCAATGAAATACAGTGGAACATCAATGCTCAAATTTCTCAGCAGAGTGTCTCAATTTGTGCAAACACTGGCAGTAGACTGCACTGTGTGTGTCAATGGAGGAGTGGCAATGGATGCGCTACAATTAGTACATATTAAAAAAAAATGTTTTTTTAAACATTTACGCCGCCTTCATCTTGTTCTCCAAGTCTTATAACTAATGTACTTAAAACAACATGCAGGCTTCTCAGCAGTGGGCAGGCTGCTCAGCGTTACTGACATGTTTACGTGTGGGTGATAAGAGAGGGGGCGGGATGAACAGAAGGCAATAGTTACATAAATTTGAGGGCTCTTTCACATTTTGAAATGTACGACAGTTCTATGATGTTTTGTGTGTCTGTTTTAAAAAAAAGGGGATCACCACTTCATTGAAGAACGAAGTTATTCCAATGGTACAGGACAGCTCTAGCCTTCTCAGAGCCACAAAAGAGATCCAAATTGTGATGTCACAAGGTGTAACATACAAAGCTGTTCCATAGACGATGAATGGGAGACTTAACTGTGATTGAGGATTCTGGCTTTGGGATAGAGGTCCACGGATATTGGCTGGACTGTCCTAGACCATGGGAATAAACTATAGGAATTCTTTAATGGAGTGTCTTTTGTAGTGCAGTGCTGTGTGCTGGAGGACCTGCAGTAGGGAGCGCTCTATGCCTGGGCTAGAGCTTGTTTGAGGTCTCTGAGCAACATGGAGGCCATGACGCTCTTGTCTGTGTTGATGGTAAGCAGGGCAGTGGAGGACTCCCTCAACTCCATGGACACCAAGACCAGGGCCCCACTGCTGACTGTCCTCCCTGCAAACCTGGAGGTAAACAACAGCACATGGGTAAGCTGACAGATATTCCACACACTTCCACTTTTGACATGCTGTGAATTGAAACTGAACCATTCATCAGGCCGATCATGAAAACCCTATGGTCTTATTTATTTTATTTATTATTATTTCTTTACCAAAAAGCTTTGCTAATTCAATACAGCATAATTCACATAAAAATGCTCACATGGAAACCCATCCAGTGTCAGAGTACTACATCAATGGACAGCTAACATAAGTTGCAGGTGAAAGAGATGAAAAACCAATGCGGGTGCTAAACTGTAGGCTTACACACTTAACTCACATCATCACAACCTCCCCACCCTCCAACCCATAAATCCTTAATTAAGAAAATTGTCTAACACCACAAACCTTGTAATTACCCAATATTAGTGAAAGTGTGTGAGACAGAAAAGGAGAATGATGAAAGAGAAAATAGGGAGAGTAGCGCTTTAGACAGACAGTCTGTTATCCCAGCAGACTAAAAAGCCATTAGGCGTGAGGCACGCCCCTTATGCCAATCAAACAGAATTCAGCCTGTTTTTATGAAGTCTGTATGTCTATGAGTGTGTGGGAGCCTAGGGACCAGTATGGGAGACACCCTGTCCCACCCGCTCCTTCTGGGGCACTGGGAGAATTCTCAGTTCATCGTTTCCTTGGATACCGTCCCTGCAGACTGGGGGGCAAATCTGGGCGCACATGGTCTCCATTGAGAGTGCTAACAAGAGGCAGTCAGGGGCTATGACCCAGGGTGACCCTCTTTTAGGGCGACAGAGCTGAGCCGGGCCCCCTCTCCCACTCCCCTCTGGTCCTCTGCATCTCTGAGCCTCACGTGGCTAACTCCCAGCCATCTGCCTCCATTTAGCACTACATCCCTCGAACAAAGACCCCCCATGGCACCCTGCTTAGGCCTGACAAACAGCCCACAAAGAATCCCACTTAGGCCTGACTAAAGCCCGTGAAGAGCCCCTGCAGGCTGGCCTGTGGACAGGAGCTGTCACAGAGCCCCGCTACGCTGCAACATGGGAGTGACGAGTACGTCCACCAATTAGCACACAGACATTAAGGACAGGGAGAGGGACACTAAGGGGAAAACACATACACACCGAACCACACGAGCTCATAAACCCAGTCTGTCTGGGTGTGTCTCTGGGGAGCTGCTAAATTACCATCAACAGAGGAGAGGGAGTTTATCAGGGAGCTCTCAGGGAGAGGAGAGAGAGTCCTCCTCAGGCTTAATTAAAATATTAGCCACTTCAGCAGGAAACACAATCCATTGAAAGAGAGGAGTAATCTCTGTTTCCTCTCAATCCTCTCAAATACACTTCCCCTTTGCTCCACTCACTTCTCTTAATAATTCAGCAGTTGCATATCTATCCAAATTACTAATGGTAGGAATTCAGGATTTGTCCATTACTCTAATGTCATGCTTCATTCCAACCTACATTAAACCTATTTGTGCAGAAAACAATGGCTTTTTCATTCTCATTTCATGCAGTCAGTCCATTGCGCCGGGCCATCCAATATAAGCCATAACACATCTATGCACACACACACACGAGTGCTTGTCTGTCCAGTTCCCTCACCCCTTCTCTGTCTTGCCCCTGCTGTCAGCAACCCAAGGTGTCTATGTGGTCCCTGTGGCTTTGCTAATGGATTTAGGATATAAATCTATCATTTACTCAGCTAGTTAACACTAGCCTGAGGCTGCTTTCATTCTGTCTCACGAGACGTGCTGCTGCGGGCCTTTGTTCATGTGTGTAAATATGGGAGTGTGAAAGACGTCAAGTGTTTTGATAGTATTGGATTTTCAAGCAGATTTGCTTTGAATATTTCTTAATTTTTAAAATGCTTGTGTGTGTGTGTACGTGCTCGTGTGTTTGGGTGCAAAGTCCAAATCTACAGCAGATCTAGATCTATAGTCTAACACAAACCAGAGCATTTTTAAGGACTAGAAGGGAAAGTTTAAGGACTAGCAGGCCTTAAACGGGTCATTGGTATTCTCCTGCACTCTTCACACACTCGGCTAAACACTGGATTAATTGCAGTGTATGGAAAGAAAAGCAAAGCATAACCCCTGGACTTAGAGCAAGCGGATTGGCATCGATCGGCAGGGCTGCGGCTAAGCATCACTCTCCAATTATCTGTGATTCTCCTCAGTGCAGAGAGCCTGTGTGTGCCATCTGCCTCCCCTCCACCCTGCCATTGCAAACACAAAGTGGGCTTCACCTTTACATTCACCCTCACACAGAGAGAAGGCATAGGCCACCGAGGCTTCAGCTTAACAACATAGAATACAGGACTTAACCTGCAGCCAACACACCCTCGCCTGCATCTGAAGTAAACATTTGACTAGGGAAGTGTAATTGTACATCACACGGAGGTTAAATGGTTTGGCTACAACTCATCTTTGGATTCTCTGGATGTGGCCAACTACGTTACAGTATAAAACAACAAGGAAACTCAAATGCGATAAAACAACAAGGAAACTCAAATGCGTCTTGCCACCTGGCTGTATTCTGAGCTAAGCTGAGGCCAAACGTGTGGCGGCTGCAGTTGGACTGCTATTGTTCCATCCGGATTCTTGGCCAGGTGGACAAGTGGAGGAGTGTCCTTCAGCTGGGTGGTCAGTGAGGCCAGACCAGAGCTGAACACAACAGAGCACACTCAGACCAGGCAGATGGCCAGAGCTATTAGCCCCTATTAGAACCAGGGACCCTCTACGCATCTCCAGAGCAGCGCCATACGGACACACCACACCACTACACTGGAAGGGCAGAGGGGCAGACAGACATGGAAGGTAGGGAGAGGACAAAACAGACTACAGAGGATGCAGAAGAGGAAAGGGACAACAAAAGGAGAGGCGGGTATTTCCACGGCCTCCTAACTCAACAAGGCTACAAGGCAAACGTGTTACCTGTGACTGAGTTAATGGTGCAACTGCATGTTATCATCTTCATTGCTCAGGTTAAACATTTTATAAAGGATAGTTAATTCAATTTTAAACGGGAACAACAATTCCACTTCTACTAAAAATGGGGGAAATTCAGTGTTTAGAGAAACATAATCAAATTATATCAAAGTATAAAGTAAAGAGAAAGCATGGCTTATAAATCAACGGGTACACTTTTTTGAAAATTAGGCTCTAACCAGCGGGATTGGCAATGCATGCAAAATTCGATCAAATTTGCTTTCAAACCGACTGAAAAATAGAGCACATTTATTCTATTCCGCCTGTTTAGACATAAACAAGAACAGCATTTTCTACATTTGCTTTCCTGCTTGATTTATTGCCATCCTCCTTTCCAGCAATCAATTTCTGTGTTTCAGTGGCATCCCCCTCCACCCTTCCCAGGCCACATTTGGGAAAAGCAGTGCTGCACCCTGCTGGTGACAGAGAGGAATGCAGGAATACGGAGGCACGGAGGAAAAGGCAGGCTGTTGCTTTGTTTACACCTGTGTTAACATGGTAAGATGGTAATACAGCAATCGACATCACTCCTCGCAGCAAAAAGCCTGCATTCAATGTGAAACGTACAATATGTGTCGGGAACTGTATCACACAATAGCAACTGATGGGTATCCACTCCAGTCCATTATTTCTACATCAAACCCAAAACTCTCACTTGTCCGAGAGGGGAGTCTCTCTGTGCTCTTACCTAGATTAGAAAGCCCTTTCCCTGGGGAGATCAGAGGGAAAGAAGAGGGGTCCAGGATGGAGGTCACCTCACACATCACATTTAATGCCGAGTGACCTCCACAATAAGCTCTCAGTGGGTGTATCCGATCAGATCAATCCCTCTGGTCTGTGTGTGTGTGTGTTCAATGTATGTGTGGCATCAATACACAAAAACACCAAGTCAGAAAAAAACATTAGTGTAGACTGTAGCTGGTCAAAGATTTGGTTGGGATCCAAAATCGGGATGAGGGAAAATTAAAATCTAACATAAGCATTCATTTTTGCATGAAGTCACAGAATCATTTACTAATAATTGCTATTATTTACTGTACTCAAGTGGTACATTTTGTTGGATTGGTCAAAACTGTTTGCAAAAGTTGTGGATTGTGACAAGAAATCTCTTGAGGCCTCTGGAAGAGTTTGAAACCCAGACAACATAATCACCACCGCGGCACCACAGTAATGTAATAATAAATTAATTGATTACATCAAATAAAATATCTAGAACCTATACAGTTGTTGCTGGCAAATTAAAGACACGGAAGGCCGGATTTCGATGAGTTTCTAGGAAGAAAGGAGGATTTAATCTGCATCAAGGAAACAAACAAACATCCTTTCCCAACTTCTCTGTATCGACTCGTCCACTTCCCAAAGACACGGCCTTCAGATCGGCCCATTGCATTTGAGAAGTAGACAAGAATCATTTCCAGGACACCATAGACAGCGCCAAGGACAGTGTGGGAGGGCTGGTCATCGTAAGGAGACCAGCGAACAGTATGGAAGAGAGTGTCTTCATTATAAGACCAGAGGACGATGTTGGGGGGGACTGGCTTCCTTAGCCGTCACAGACGCAGGAGAGAGATTGATAGCATGGAGTCATTTGTGCTATTGGTTATTCCAAATGAAGTATGGGCTTATTGGACCCAGGCCTCTCCCACCGGCTAACATTGATTTCCACTCACTCTTTAAGCTCCCTGTGCCCTTGTGCTAGTGTCTCCCACTCACTCTTTCACTCTCACTCCCTCACCATCCCTCATTTATACATCCAAACCTCTCCCATTTCAAAACGTCTTCATCTTTCCTCCATCCGCTTATGTCCATTAATGACACTTCTATACCAGACTAAATCTATACAACAACTAGCACCAACAGTAGACTGTTCAAAGAAGATGAGGCATGGAGACATGTCAAGGCAACACAAAGAGACAAAG
>OOFE01003678.1:7005-21625 GCA_900323365.1 Monocentris japonica
CTTATCATCGACGCACACACAACATCTTTTCCTGCATCCCCATCGATCCCCTTATTGAAACAAGCCTCATTTGCAGTCTCCTTCTTGACATTTTTTCCTCTCCTGTCTCGTCTCTTTTCTAAACTCTGACAGGCTGTGCAGATTTTGGCAGTTTGCTGTTCTCTCCTAATCCTTCGCCAGACTTTTCTCCTTCACAAACATACAAGGATTTCCGTGAAAATGTAGTCAGAAATCAGCCGGCCACAAAGACATTTCAGCTTGTGATATACTGTTTTCAAAGATTTTAAAAAGTCTGTACATCTACTTCACTTGAAAATGGTTACGGGGTGAATATTATGTGTCTCAAAACCTATAAAAAATTCAAATCATGAACCTTTTGAGGCTGGTTGGCAACAACAGCTTCAGATGTAAGGCAGAATAATGGGAAATACAGAACGTAATAGTAGCTTTTCAGGAAAAGGATGTTAGCATGGAGTTTTTCACAGATCTTTTTTTTTTTTAAGATAATTTTAATTTGAAAGTTAATAGTGGATAGAGACGTGAAAGATTCGGAGAGAGAGGAGGGATGACATGCGACAAAGGTCCTGGGTTGGATTCGGTCGGATTTGGTTACATGGTCTACGCCTTAGACCAATGAGCCACCAGGACGGACGAGTTTTTCTCAGATCTAGTCTGATCATCTGATCAGTTTTCTAACAGTTTCAGATATATATTTAAGATAGATATAGTGTAATGAAACAGATATTTGGATATATCAAATGAAAAAAATACTATCATTGCAGTAATGACATCAAAAACACTGGTATTGTTGTTGGATGATAGTCTCAGTATCTAGTAGCAGGAATACACATGGATAAATTCCCAAGTAATTTCTCTATCTTGTTTTATTTTTTATCATGAGCCACAGCACAAAGCGCTCCCTGAAAGAGGGAACATGGAAGAAAGCATTGATTTACAACCTGACACACATTGTCTAACATCCTTAAATCCCATTGCCAATTCAACCAAGTTACTTCCTCCAGGGTTGAAAGACTCTTTTTTTTTGTTGTTGTTGTTGCTCAGATTCCACAGTTGAGGTGCCATACCCAGAGACTCAGAATAGCAGTGTCCTCCCTTTTCCTCCCTGCCTTCACTCTAATCCAGAAAATGCGAATTCAGCCAGAGGAAAGAAAGGGGCAGAAGAAGTGTGTGTGTGTGTGTGTGTGTGTGTGTGTGTGTGTGTGTGTGTAAGACAGACAGAGAGAGGGAGAGAGAGAGGAGAGCAGGTCCTGTATTTTATGCCCTCCAGAGATCAATTGTACAAACTCCATGAGTGCTCTCTCTTGCCTCTGAACCAGCCAAATCAATGCCCAGGTGTGTGTGTGTGTGTCTACGTGTGCGTGCGTGCATGTTACTGAGACAGGGAAAGGGAGTGGGGGGGGGGAATAAGAGAAGCGACAGTAAACGATAAGAAAATCCTCACATCAGATATTCTTAAATGTCACCGTGCTGAAGTGTCCCTCGACGGCGTTGCATGGAACATAAAGGCATCTTGGCAGCTCTCGTCTCATATCATGTGTGTGCGTGTGTGTGTGTGTTTCTCGCTGTGTATTGCTCCTTACCATGTCACAAAGAGCCTTTTCATGTGCAACCCCCCTCCCTACCCCACGTCCCCTATTTCATTGATTACGTCCTAGTTATAGGAAAACGCTCTTATTTTGGAAAGCAACGCTGGAAACATGAATGCTGTCAAATACACATTTCTCTGAGAACTGTTACTGTAAGGAAGTATCCTCCCACTCACTGTTAACAATATTTTATGAGTGAGTTATATCTTATGAGCTGGTAATAATGATGGGACTATGTATCTTGGTGCGTGGCCTGACGGCACCTGAGCAGGTTTGTGCATCTGTGAAAGTACGTCATCACCTTCTGACACACTACATCTCCAATGTCAGTTTGATTTTGAAGCCTATATCCAACTTTTTTGTTGTTTTCTGAAAAGACACCCCAGACTTGCTGAAACGGAATAAGAATATATGAGGGATGCCACTGTGCATACGTTGCATGCTCTTAGATTTCTGCACCCCTCTCGCCGAACAATGTAGACGATAGAGCAGAGTCTTTCCTTTATTAGGCCCCCTCACACTGGGTCTTAGCGGGAGATTTTGGCTTCACGCCTCTCTGCCGCGGTTTCAGTAAATCGGCTTTCTGCGGCCGTGACAGTCATTAGTCTTGGCCCTGGCAGTAATCCTCTGGTTTCTGTCTCTAATGGAAGCAGGAAGGGTTAGCGCCAGTCACTCTGCTGCCGCTGCTTCTGCTGCTGGGCCCCACAGGGAAGCCACATGCTGGCCAAAGCCAAGGCCTGATGCACCTCCCGCTCTGTGGTACCAACCAACACCCGGAAACACCTTGACCTTACTCGCTTAATTCCTTGTTTCTTTGTTTTTGTTGTGTCCTGCTGTGTTTGGTTTGACTGGTTTCTTCTTTTCATTGTTTCTGGTGGCGATGCATCATTTGCCAAGTTTTGTCAAATTGGGATCAGCATCTGAGGTATCGCAAACAAACAAACAACTGAATAAACAGACGCAGACTGACCCTTACTTTGTTCGTCTGTTCACATTTCACATGTCAGACACCGCTGAGCTTCGGTGGAAACGTGGGGATGCATCTAACCACTGCACCCTGGTCATAGCACACTGACTGGTTGCTACAGTTACAGGTCACAACAAGGTGACAGAGGAAGAGGGTTTGTTTCTTTCTATCTCTATTATGTTCCCAGTGTGGTGTATTGAATGTCTCTTTTTCCTATTCTACCCCACTCTGATCACATCTTTCTTTCTTTCTTTCTTTCTTGCCTTCATATCTGAATAGTATTCTGGAGTGTATTTGTGCATCACTCCTTCCTGTTGAATCCCTCAGTGCCACATTTATTCTCTATTCTCTGCCTCTCTTTGTTCCTGTACTCTCCACATTTGAACTCTTTCTTTTCCTGTTTCCTTTCATGGGTACTATGAGAGATAAGTCTGGGAGACTTGTAAAGAGAAAGGATTTTTTTCCCCCCGTATCTTCTGAATGCCATAGGCCTGACATTATTGAACACTCTCCCGGCAAGAATGGGACATACAGAGCTTCAGGCAACGGCACATGCAAGCACACGCTCTCTCACTCTCTCTCTCTCTCTCACACACACACACACACACACAGAAGCAAAAGAGAACAAGAGCCCCACAGAGGTGAACAGGGCGAGGCCTGGCTCTTGGAAGCATCGGAGAAGAGAGTGGGATTCTCGGATAGAGGAACGAGCGCATTACAGGAGCCCCAAGAGCTCACCTCCAACCCACCGCTGGCCACTGATAATCAATCAAATCTCAGCAAAGGCCTGCAATTAATCAATCAATTAAAAACGCACACAAAGCCACAGAAGTGTAATCAATCAATCCAGCCTCTGCGGAGGGCCGCTATTGAAAGCCAAGCATCAGATCTATAGGCGCCGCTCCCTAGACGCGACCAGCCGCAGTCGCACGGAAAAGAGCCGAGAGAGGAATGGGGAAGAGAGGCAAAACGTCTGGGTGTGATCCACCACAGGCTGGAGAAGAGCCCCTCGCCACTCCCATGATGCACCAGGGCCTGAATATTCATGCTGAGGAACCGGGTACCGTGGAGGTGCTCAGTTATTCATTATGCCTCTGTAAAAAGAAACACACCACCGTCCCACTGCGATGGAATATTAATAGCTCCCATTAATAAAATATCCCCCTCCCCATCTCAAGTTTTTTTGGCCGTCACACACACCCTGGGACATTTGGGATATGACCATGAAAGTAAGCCAGGCAATTGTCATTTGGCATATTTGTAAACTAAAATAAAAATCCTAAATACTCTACACGCCTACCATCTGGTCCAAAGTGGGGAAAAGTGTCTCGTCCCTCATTTGGCCGACGCCTATGTGTGAAAATAGAAAAATAGAGCGGGAGGGGGTGTCAAGAACAGCTCTATAGCTCTGTACTCAGAGGGGATGTATGTTTAATTTAGAGCAGCCTGAAAGTATGCTGACATTTCACCATTGTTAGGAGAGATGAATACATGGGACACTGTCTGCTGGAGAAATGGAAATGTGCATCAAGGCTGTTAAAAACACACACACACACACACACACATTGAGATCTAGGCTCAGCATACAGTAGGCAACTTACCACTCCATCACTGTAACCCTCTCCCTTGATTGAGCCAGTGAGTGATGTTGTGATGTCATGTAATCGTCATGTAACTCCGTATCAGTAACCTGGGGCTATATTTACCCAACCTCTCACCTTAACCTTGAACAACCTCTCATCTGTAACCCTACGTGTGGGATCTGTCTGACCTGGGGCCCAGCATGCTAGATTACACACCGAGGCCTGGGGGATCGGCTTCCTCCACGCCGCACAAAAAAAAAAAGGTCAGTGAAAACAAAAGGGAATAAACAAACAACAAACTAACACAAGTGTACTACAGTGGACTGGCAGTGGCAGTGACACTGAGCAAGGGAGTGAGAGAGAGAGAGAGAGAGAGAGAGAGAGAGAGAAAGAGAGAGGAAGTAAGATAAGGAGCAGCCAGAGAGAGGTCAACTACCTGCCACTCCTGTCAGACACTTCCTCTAACAGCTGAGCTGAGCCAGCGGGGCGGCCGGCTGCTTTCGGGGCCTTTCATCTGAGAGAGTTGATGGGTGATGAGGGCTCCTCTTCCTCACATTTCAGCTCTGTCACAATACATCCCACAGTCCCTGTCACTCCAGGACCCCTGGGCTGTCCAGACCCATGGGACGCTCGTCATCTGCTCCACGAAAGACAAAGCGCACAAGAGACACTTAATAAGAGATGGCCAGTCTGAGCATCAAAAGACCTGTACTTAACTCTCAGCAGCAGCATTGTTCCAGAGGTTTAAGATGCGTGTGTGTGTGTGTGTGTGTGTGTGTGTGTGTTTGGGCTTTTAGCCAGGCCAGTTCAAATGCAGAAGCAAGCAGAACTATCACTCGGCTTGCAGGCTTACCTGCAGGCAGCAGGAGCAGCTGGACCGAGGGTGTGACCAGCTCAGCACAGCCTCACAGCCCTGGATCGGAAGCAGAGCTAGTAGAGAGAGAGAGAGCCAGGCACAGGCAAAGGTTTCAGAGTTGAGAGAAGTGTCTGGCAGTCTGAGGAACAGTCAGACAAAGACGCCATAAAGGAATGACCCCTTGATGACCACTGGAGTTGCGGACCGGCAGACTGTGACTGACTGACGGGCTCTGAGCTGAAGATAGTGATGCAGGCACTACGCCACACAAAGCCAACCGGCTCACTGAAACAGGATCAGTTCCTCCAACCCCAGGGAGATCCAGCAAGGAAATCAATGCCATCCATATATCCGGGGCTCGCTCGGGGCAAACAGAAATTAGGTATGGTGGTTGGTTGTGTTTTTGCTCCATGTCAACTGAGCCAACTGAGTTTCATGGAGTGTAGTTCTCAGAGGTAGCTCCAGATAGCCTTGTGTATAACCCCCCCCTCTACACACACACACACACACACACACCCAGGACAGAGTGTCAGGCCTCACATATGGTTGAGCCAGAAGCACCTGGCACTCCCTTCAAACATGCAGGCAGATTGAAATAGTAGCACCAGGGGCTGGGAGCAGGAAGAAAGCACAGAGATATCTCCAAAGAATGGTCTGGAATTTGTGGGCTTCCTGCCACTGAGAGCAGAGGGATGAGAGGATGCCGATGGGACACTGCAAGGGGCGGATAGGGGAAGAGAGAGGAGAAATAGGGAAGAAAGGTGGGGAGACCTAAGGATTAATGGCTTGGAGGACAAGGATCTGAATCTGAGGATCCTTTTAGTAGTTACTTTATTATTAAAGACGTTGAAAGTCACAGTTTCTTGTTAGCTTCACCTCCGGTTTTGCAAAATTCCATGATAATTTGCTTCATGTTTTTCCATTTAAGGCTGTAACTTCACCTGCTTTACCTTTAAGGCTTTACTTTATAGAGTAAATCAAAATACAGGCAGTTAAGCCAACTCAAAATACATACATACATATAAATACTTAAATCATCCAACACAAAAAAAAACTAAAACTAAGAAATGTATTTACATTCCAATAACTTTATTTATGAACAAATACACAATCTTCTGCTTGACAGCGTAAAGGCGTTACATTGTACCGATCGGTTATAATCAAATAAAAAGCAAAAAATATAACAATGCCCAGTATATAACCACCCATGCCACATGCACAAAGAACTAGCACACCGTGTAAAAGCTCAAACTGAGTCACTGTCCTTTTAGTTCTACAAACATAAAGAATACATAGAAATAATCTCACTGGTTGAGCTAAACCTCAGTCAGCGGAGACAAACAAAAACAGGTTTTTGGAGCGTAAGTTAGAAATGGCGATTACTTCTTTATTTCATTCATTCATGGTCATGGCTTTCATGAGTTTAGCTAGATAGCTATAGGCTAGTGTGGCCGAGATAACTTAGTATGACTAGATTGTATTTTTATCAGTTAGTAGACACATAATATGAACTACTTCCTCTCTTACCCCTTGCCTTTTTCACTGGGCTTAATGTTACTTAGGCTCCGCCCACTACGTTGTAACTCAACCGATGACATTATTTCTGCTCTGCCTCTGAGAAATGTTTGTATAACTAAAACTCCAATCTGCCTTTCACAGATCAATATACTGTAGAATGAGACCTTTGAAGGCTTTGCTTCCATTATTTACGACAGCGTTGCGTTAAGCCCATTTCCCGTTGAGTTTTGACTAACAAGATGGATGCAGGCAAAATGGACTTTAACAAGAAGCAATTAAACCATTATGTTTCAATCTAGCCCTCGCATGAAATGTATTCAACAGAGTGAGAGGTGTCAATACAGGAAATCACAGTGTATTTATTTTTTTTAAGTTCCAAGCTTGTTAATAGCAAAAAAAAATGTTTTTTAGAGTGATTGATTTTTTTTGCTACACTTGTTAAAATGAAGAAAATTGATTATCAATATGCATCAGTGAGCGTACTGTATACCCTTGTCCTGCCATGCATCAACAGCATCATACCTCGCAGTTTGAAACAGATGATTGTGTGCAGTTGTCATAAATGATGGATTCTCATGAACTGGATCCATATATTGAGTGTTTCACTGGTGAGTCGAGAGTGACACGAGGAAGAGATAAACACAACAAGGATGACAGAGGAGACAGTTTGCAAGAGCACTCCTCAATTTCCACACAAGCTGGATGAGGTGGCGTACGCCGAGAAAACCGTGACAAAAAGATGTTCATTCTCCATTTTCTTTGGCTTCAAATAAACTGTGCGAGAAAGTGTGTACAGGGAAAAGAATGGCTGTTGTTTTGTCTTGCTGGATTGTGATGATAGGCAAAGGCAGGTCCGACACACCAAATTGGTCTAAAAAATGAATAGAACGGTTCAGGATGTTGGCAAGGATGGATGTGGATTCCACACACAATTGAAGTTCATAGTTCGCAGTATCATATTTTGAAAAATCAAAATCAGGGAGCAATGAGGAAAAACATGTTTTGATGAGAAAGCTATCATCCTCCTAAAAAAACATATTTTCCAACACCAAAGGCATTTTAAGAAGTCTTTCTGTTGCAGATGATATATTACATGATGATATAACTATTACTGGGGCCTTCAGTAATACAGGATGGTGTAAAGGCTGTTCTTCTGTGTACAAGGACAGCTACTCCCCTTACCTGACAACTAAATCCCTTCCATAACCTCTGCAGGGCACAGATGGTTCTCCTACAATAACACAGCACAATAAATCCACCCTCGGATACTTTTACACTGCTATGTATCATCAATCTGTGATGTCCAAAGCATTCCAGGAGTTATTTTGTGATGAAGTGTTGTGATTTACCTTTTTTAGTGGACCCACTTTTTCTCAACCTGCCTAGTCTACGTCTATTGCAGTCAGTGAAGTAAGAGCAATAGAGCGAGAGTTTCCAGTTGAGAAGTTGCACCCCTTACTCAACATGTGGCCGCATTGCATTCTGGTCTACCGAGGCAACTGTCGGTGGAGAAATTGGTATTCTCTTCCTCTTCTATGACGGATTTCTCCTGTAGGATTGTTGAATGTCACTGCAAAATGGTGAGTCAAGAAAAAAGACCTTGCTGTTTGATTCTGGGATGTTATTGATCCCTTTCACAACATCCCTATAATCCCTGTGGGATGGAGTATGACAAAGTTGTTGCCACGGTACTTAATATAAATACAGTATAGCGGAGAAGAATAGATACAAAAGAGCAGTAAAACACAAACAACCTTCCTCCAAATAGACAGGGCCCCTGTTAGACACTCCCTCGCACCCTGATCATCAGTGCGATGCTTCTACTCTTCACTCCTACCCTCCACTTCTTCCCAATCATGCAAAATGTAGCCAGAAGGAACTACTCACATCGACCTCCCATAAACGTTAAAGATGGGGAAGGCCCTTTCCTCCCTTCCCATATAGGATCTTAATAGGAAAGCAGTCCAGTAAAGTCATAGTTATCACCATTCACAGATTGCTTCTGACTGTTTGTTGCCTCCTGGTCCTCGGGGCCACTGTGTCCACGGGGCCGTGTTTGCAACTTCTAGTGTTTCTAAACAGAGTGACAAAGTCTATGAACGCCTTGAGAGTGAAACTTTTAAAAAGGAGAACCCTAGTTGCTGAGCCCTCTTCTTCTCTATCCCTCATTCCGCTTCTCCAAAACGCTTCAGTTGTCACCACAGACTCCCGAGCTCCTTTAATAAACGCTCCAAACGAAAAATGTCTCGCTTTGAGTGGCAGAGTGTGACTGGTTTAAAACCATTGGGATTCTGGTGTAATCCTACTGAAGACACAGACATAACCCATCTCTAAAGTTGTCGCTCCAAGTGAAGAACCTGGAGAGGAGAGGCTAAAGATTGGGAGGAGAGACTCGCACGCAGGAAGAATCAAGTGTACATGTTGGCTTTCCAGGGGACTGGGCATATTTGATACATGTTGAGTGGGGAGACCCATATGTTTTGGTAAGCTCTTACATCTGACATTAAGCTTAAAATAGAGTGAAATGTGGGTTACTTCCACTGAGGGATCCTGTGGGTGGAACTTTGTGGTCTGTCACTCAGTAGTTTCAGCTTGCGTCAAATGAACAGGTTGTTGAGGAACAAGGAAACACAACAACACGCTTATGCTTTTGTCAACACAGAGCTGGGGATATGCAGTGATACAAGCAGGCATTTTTTATAGGCAGGGCAGAGGACTGAGATCGGTCAAAGGGCTTCACTGATTGCAGTTTTACACCCGTATGCAGTGAAATGCGTCAATTAAAGTTGTTTTCACACTAAAAGGGGAAAACAAGTTTCCCAAACTTTCTTTTTCTTCCCTTTGTGTTTTTTTAGCAGACAGCTGTCTGAGACAAGATGCTGCTTCCACTGGAGACCTTGCGCCTTTCGCTCTTACGCTTGTTGCCATGGAAAAGCCCAGAAATGGGGCAGATAACAGTTCAATGAGCAGAGACATTGGAGGGTCTGGAGGGAGGCAGCAAGTTTCTAGGGCCCGTCCTGTCAAACCATCAAGCTCGTTTGATGCATGGAAAAAGGAGAGCGAGTGATAGGAAGAGGGAGAGAAATAGAAAATGAGGAAAAGAAGTGAGGTGGGAGGTGGAAACTAATCTGCTGAGTGAAGTCTCATTTGTCAGCAGAGAATTAGGAGCAACTCAAATCATTGACAGATGTGGTTAAAAAATCAAGATCTGTGTAAGCACCAGGTGTGATGCTGTGATTGAAAGCCTGATGAAATATGATGAAGACAGTCAATGTCTCAGCCAGAGAGAAATGACTCGCTGAAATGCAACAGAAATCAGCAGGGCATCCTGTCTCCAGTGTAATTAACTATTTATTATTAGGTTATTAATAAACTCATGAGTAGGATGCTGGTGATTAAAGTACCAAAGACAGTCAGTCACAACAAGCTTAACTGAGGCTGTTTGGCTGTTAATCAAACCCTCAAATCAAAATGTTCCCTTTGAGGTCATCGATAAATGAAAAGGCAACAAATTGAGAATGAAACCACCCACTTCCAAAAAGTAACTAAATAGAAAAAAACCCCATTGACTATGAAGGTCGCCCCAAAACCCCAAAGTGTGAAAGTAGGCAACATGAAATAAAAACAGATATGGATAAATAAATAAATACTTAAGAGTTTGAAGCTGCCTGACACATCGGTTGGGAGTTGACAGCCCCACCTCGAGTGATGTGAGGAATTGATCGGCATTCGCTCACTTTTCACAGGGGCCCTTGAAGTAGCACTGTCAGGAGAGGCCCCTCAGAGGTCCTTAAGTAAAACACCTGTCTGAAATCACATTCCCTTTATTTTTCTACTTGAGACTGAGAAGCGAAGGCAGGGGACTCCACCACCGGTTACAAACACGCAGCAATGGCAAAATCTTTGGTACATTCAGTGTGAGCTCAGGTGAACACGGCAGCCATTTTGACGTTGCTGAATTTAATCAATCAAACAGTGTGTTGCGTCTTTTTCCTTGGATTTTCTGTTTCAGTTTCTGTAGGTGACGTTTTTTTTTTTTTTGTCTGTTCAGTGGACCCAGTGAGGAGGCTACGCAACTGTTCGCTTCCTGTAGGGCAGACTAATTCCAAACTAACCACTGTTGCTCCTGCCAGAAACGTAAAACGCATCCCTGGAAAAACACCTGACACCGGGTGTTTGGAGCAGCAAAGGTAAAGGCACATTAACTGGCTATAGGTTGAATCACTACTGGCTCAGTAAAACAGTTTATTTCTATGAAAATGTTGCAGAATATTACTTTAAAGTCTGAAATGAAATGAAAAATGACTTTTTGAACTTGTTAGCTATTTAGCTAGCTAATTTTTTAAAATAAAATAAAATCAGCGTATTTTTAGTGATTACTCCACAGTGTACCAGTAGGCGTACATAGAAAATTCCAACCAATAATATCATCACAGATTTTTGAAAAATCCTGCCCCTTTCCCCTTACCATCAAATAAAAATGCCTTTCTCTCCCTAACAGATATCCCATTGGTTTACACTGTTGGCCATTTTTGAAAGATCCCTCCCTGCGTTATGTCCCGCCCCAACATCCTGTTTCCTGTTTCAACCAGAAACACGTCAAATTAAGTTAACAAGATGCTCTCAAAATGCTGTTTCATTGAGACTTTAAGCTAATACTAACAATGTCTCTTCATCTAAGTGTAAAAGAGAAAAGTTGATGTGAATGTACCGTAGCCTATAACTGCTACTGTCTGAGTTGTACTGCACTGTCTCCCACTTTGTAGTCAGAGCTGTGGCGGTGATTAAGAGAAGAAGGGGTCAAAGTGGACGGGGAGGAAGACAAAGTTGGATGACGAATGACATCAGAAGAGTCGGGGCATTTACGGCCAAGAGAGATTGATTCTTCTGGGAGACTAAAGAGGAACTGGGTGGCTCCTGCTCCTGACACTGTAGATCCTTCAATTCTTCAATTCTTCAGCCATCCTTCCTCTATGAGGCCAGCAGACGCCATGATTGACATCACATTCCCACCCCTGCACTATCCGTCTTCTATCTAAGTCCTAAACAAAGCTGTCTCCATTGGTTCTGTCTGAGGAGGCAGGCTGGCCCTGAGAGATTGTTAGGCAGAGAGGATATGTGTGATCAGATGTGTGAGAGAGCTTCTCAATTCATCAGTTTGTCCCGAACTTAAACTTAAACCTACACTGGCCAAGACTGACGCCTACTCCAACAAACACACCAGAAGTACAGTAAGCTATAGCCTACTGTGACGGGGAAAAAAGACAAAAATAAAAACTTTCTCTAAACATCCTTCTCTCTTAACCTCACCCTTATTCTCTCGCTCTACCAAAGAAGCTTGAGGCCCCCAAGTGATGACAAGGAGGTCTAGAGGCAAGAGAGAGAGAGAGAGAGAGAGAGAGAGAGAGTTTGATGAAAGACCAGGGAAGAAAAGAGACAGCAAGATACAGATGAAAGAAAATGTCGTATCGGGTTGTCAGGGGACCATTTCACAGACATGCATGTCGGCCAGGCCTGGTATTCCATGTGAGAGGATGATGGAGTACACAGCGCTGGCCTCTGAGGAGTAGCCATGGTCTGGGGGCAAAAAACACCAGCAACATGGACAAAATCCCACTGGATAGTGTTGAACAACACTCCTACCCTCTGGCCTCCACCAGGTCAAAGGGTGGCCAAGCTTGAAACCTCTGAACAGTGACTCTACCAGCCTCTGTACACTGCCCTCTTGTAGTTACTGTCATGGGCAGGAAATAAGTATGGCAAGGTGTGCTATACCTTAGCTGAAGTCAGTGCATATTTGATCTTGTCGTTTTGATGTTTTAGTGGCAATTGGCATTAGATGTAGGGACTTTGTCGGAGCCACTTGGCTGCAGCCAAAGCAAACTTTTTCAAGATTTCTTGTTTCAAAGTCAGTCTCCTGCTACCTCCTTTGAAAGAAGAGGTAAAAAAAAATGGCGTGGCCGCTGCAGAGAGAAAAGGAGAAAAGAAAGGAGATATTTTAGCTCTGCACTGCTGTCTGTTAACTCAACCAGCATCGACCAATGGGAAATCAATGCACTGACTGCTGCTGTGAGTGTCAATGAAATGTTAGGAGATGCAATCCAAAAACACACCCACGTGGCTTCAGACTCAGACAAACAGAAGCAAGTTAGGACACACAAACACACAAACACACACACACACACACAGGCAGGACAATTAAATAAGAAACAAATCAGCAGGGTGTCTTTTAGGTTGATTACTTCATTGCCAGTGATTGTTTTTCCCATGGAATATTTTGAGTGTTTCCATATTAAGAGAAAAGACTGCAGAAACCAATTTTGTCCACGGATGAAAACTAGATAAAAAACTAAACGAACTAAAACTAGATAAGAGTTTTAAGAAAAACATATTAACTGTTTCACTTGACTTTGTACGGCTGTCTTCGCTGTCGTACCGGGCTAAATGGAGGAGATGGGTGTGTCTATTAACACATCTACTGAAATATGACTCTTACATTTGTGAATGTCATCTAGGTGTTCTTAACATAACCCTCACTATCTGTGTCATCGCCCGGGTCCCCAACCTCACAGCAAAAGATAGTGAGAAAGATGGAGCTACAGAGGCAAAAATATAACCGAGGAGGGAGATAGCAAATATTTGTCCGGAGGATAAAGTAGGTTGGCAGCAAAATAAGAAAAGAATAAGTAAGAGATGTAAGAAAAGACCTCCTCTGGAACTGGGATGGGAGTTTGGGTGGTACTGCATTGCTCAGTAATGCATTACAGTAATATTATTACTTTTCCCTGTAACAACAGATTCTTTTTTTCCATCTTCTTCAACAATATTAGTTAGCACTGAAAAAAGAATTCCCTTATTATCACCCCTTCTAAATATCAGATTGAATAAGTATGATCGGCTCCATCCCCGACGGGTTTTCCTCATAATTAGCCATCGTCCTCCCAGTTGATGTGGCACTCAGCTGCTTAGAAAATGTAGCTTACTTTCACTGGGTGGGCGTATTCCCACTACTTTGATTTTATTGAGCAAAAGGATGCCAAGAACATGGGACATCAATGATGTTTGATTTCCCTGGTTGCACACAGGAGTGGTAACTGAGTTCTACTGATTTTTGAAGGTAAAAGAAGACGCAATCATCAATTCTGGGGGTGTAATGGAAAATTAATATAACTTAATACTTTTGAAATGAGTAATGAGTAATGCGTTTCTTACTTGTTTGAGTAACAAACTCAACACTGTTCAGGAATAAATTTATTGCCGTCATACAGTACATGCTCCCCAATAAAAAGCCTCCATTGCAGCTGAAGAATCTTTATTTAGAGTGAAATCAAACTAACGAGATAAGTAGAGCTCACCATAAGGACGAGCTATGGTCGGTGTCTGTGGCTCGCTCCCCTCTACGATCGTCTGGCAAGCTGAAACTCAACGCCTTCTGTTGTCTCATTTGCACTCATTCTGTTCAGTTCTTAATTTAGTTTCCACAGAGCCGAGGCGGATTACAATGGCCTGCAACGGCCCAAGGTGCACTCTGGCGCTCCGCTCCACAAGCAGGAAGTGGAAGAGGGACAGGGGGTAAATCAAGATGCATCCCTGGGCTTATAGATGCTGAATGGAACCGATAGAGAACATGCTGCAAGGTCGGCATTCATTAGCAGTGTCTAGCAGTCACAGATGGATAACTCCACAACAGGGGAGGTGATGCCGGGTCAGCCTGTGCTCTGCTGCTGCTGCTGCCTCTGTCTCACATACTGGAAATCTTTTTGTTGTCATATACTTGCATTTGCATCAGTTGCATTGTGAAAACAAACCTCTCGACACACGGGAAACATGTTGTCGCCTACGAACGATGCGACCCCCCTCATTGCTAATCGATAGCAAACATGTCACCTTGTCTTGACTTGTAATTGCAGTCAAGTTTCATTAAAGTCTGATCAGCAGCGTCTGACATTTTGCACGCGACGGATGAACGATCGAACTAACAAAGGTGGCCGATCCATCTTCCCCCCCCTTCAGATTTCACTCTGGGTCACAACATAGGTATTGAAATCTTCATTATCTTCATTATCAAAAAGTGATTTTACCTTTTTGT
>OOFE01003680.1:2082-15607 GCA_900323365.1 Monocentris japonica
GCCACCGCATCACTAACCTTGACCTATAATGCCTAAGGAGCTGCTCCAGCAGCCATTGATCCTACAGAGGCTAAACACATGCCACAGGGAACACACACACACAAGCTGTAATGCATGTTGTGTGCGTGTGTGTGTGTCCCACAATGACACGCTGTGTTTTGATGTGTTTCTGTCACAAATACCATGTCTGCATCATGTCTGAGTATTTATCTTTGAGCCCTGTGTAAGCCATGCAGGTTTTCTTTTCAGGACAAATGGTTTCCGATATGCATTCCGATATACATGTCGTCCTCCTTCTACTCTATCTGCAAATGTCTTCGAGTCTCAGGAAGTGAGACCATTGCTGTCCTTGTCACTCTGAACACAGAAAGCTGTTTCTCCCTGCTTCAGTAGAATATATTAGATCTTGATAAAATTAGCTACAATCTGATTAATTCCCTGCATGAGTAATGTCGTAATGTAAGTTACTAATTGGCTTCTGTAATGGCATTTTAATGCTAGCTGCTGCTCCCGCTGCTGAAGGTGGTGCTGCCGCCCCCAGTGCAGATTCCCCCGCAGACGGTAAACATAAACCACAGCACAGCCATAATGTCATTACTGCTCAACCACAAAATAACACACCGACACTATTTTACAATATACTGCAAACATTGATGCTATGAAAGAAAAGCTTTATTAAAAATGCCGTCACACAAGTTCCATCCATCATGCCTTTCCCCAGCTGATAACTGTATAACATAACTGTATAGGATCACACAAACCCACAGATTGGCATGAAATAGCAAGTCCAATGACAAATAATAAGGATATCAATAAAAATGTTACAGGCTGAAATATTAACATGGAACAGTTTAAATGTTTAAAAGTGTTCTTTCTAAAATGACATTAACCAACTACTTATTTAATGCTAGCTGCTCCAGCTGAAGCCGCCCCAGTTGAGGAGCCACCCAAGGCCCCCACACCCCCACCTCCTCCAGGTAACGCCAATCTCCAATCTCCTTGACTGAGGCCTTGGCCCACTCCTCTAAGCCAACCATACAGCATTAGCAATCCATTTCTGTTCAGTCATAACACAATCTTGGTCGTGCTGTGGACACACACAATCAGCTAGAAGCAGATGAGGAAGTATATGGCAGAGACGAAATGAGTTTCCTTCCAAAATAAGATTGAAAAAAATCACACCTACTATTACAAAAATAGCACAAAAGAACACAGATGGTATTTTTAAAGGATATTATGTAACTTAAGTAAGTTTTAAAGGTATGAATGATGCACTTCAGGTAATCATTAGTGTTCAAAATGGCAATAATTCCAGTTGCTTGATTTAGTACAAATCATCTCTATCCATCTCATTCCATTCTGCATTGCTCTGTGTGAACCTTATTCAGTCCCCACTAGCGCCCCTCTGAACGTATCAGTCGAGGATGTGAATAACACCAGCCTCACCATCAAATGGAGACCCCCAGAGACCATCGGAGACTCTGGCCTGGATGGATACACCATTGAGTACTGCAAGAATGGAAGTAAGTTTGGTCACCCTGTTGTCAAACTCGCATGCATTTTGTATGTGTGTATGTATGTAAGGCTTCCAAGCTGCACCTGTCCGCAGTGCCAGAGGGCAGATTGACTCATAGCGGGGTCCAGGCCGTATACGGCAGGCAGCATTTCAACGGCTGTCACCGTATCTCCTGACGCCACTTTTAGAACTGCTCAGATGACAACAGACCTTCTGGGGTTTCATCATGGCGGCCAAAACACGCCCCTTATGGGGAGGGTGTTTGTAAACTTGTGTCGACAGGCGATAAACAACTTAACATGTTCTGATTAGTGGTTGTTTAACAGTTTGATGAATGGAAAACTATTAAGGAATACATCTAGTAACCAAAATTCAAACCTTATGTATCTAATATGAATGTAAACTCTTTCTGTCAAACTTTCACCAAAAGAAGTCCAAACGCTCACAAACAGCCACATACTAATGCTAACCCTGGGTTCCCCATAGCGACTGACTGGGTTGTGGCTAATGAGGAGCTGACCCCAGCTAACCGCTACTGCATTAAGAGCCTGACAACCGGTGACCTGCTACATGTGCGCGTGGCAGCTGTAAATCCTGGTGGCCGCAGCGAACCTGCTACACTCCCTGAGCCTGTGCCTATCCATGAAATTGTTGGTGAGTAACCCACTGCGGTAAAGGACATTATCGTTTCCAAACACAACACTGAGCAGTCTAGTTACTCAAGTAATTGCTCATAAAACAAACCTTTTTGAAGTGTCCTAAAAGGGAAATACCATTCAGTGTAAAAACAATAACTTCCTATATTCTAAAGGTCAGTTTTTTCAGGTGTCTCCAGCCTTCATCAGGAGCTCTTTGATAGTTATAACTTATGACCTATCCTTAGAATACTCCTGTTGCAACCAGGGAGGTAGAGATGGTAGTCAGTGCCAGGGGCACAGATGGACTGCACAGCTGTACGCACATAAATCCCTTAGGCACTGACAAGACCTTTCATTAGCTTTAAATTACAACCCCACTTGATTGTACACACATCTAGAGTAGGTAGGCTTGGCTATGAGCTGAGCCAATACAGCGTTTTTATGTAACTTGAACTCGCGAGTTAGGTTCATGATTAGGGTTAATTGATTACATTTCATTTACTAGTAACATACCAATGTGGCATATATCCTAGGACATGGACATAGACATGTAAAAGGATCCAGGCTGTGGCTATTAACACTCTTTCCTGTCATGGTGTACAGTATCTGTTGCACCATATACAAGCTCACACGTGGGTGCTGCAGTGTGTAACTGTCTGGCTCTAAAAAGGCTACTGCTGTGCCAGTCATGCTGCAGTGTGATTTAATGGCAGTGTCAGGCAGGTGAAGGAAAACGTTTGGCTAATGAGTCATCTGTCAGCCATACTCTTTATTGACATTAACCCTGTGAGCGCGACCTCACTGTCACAGCCTCACTATCATTTATGCTGGCTGTCAAAGTGTGCTGTTGGCTAGCCTCTGCTCAAATAACAATCCAAATGGAAATGTTTTAATATTTTTGGAAGTCTCCATTGAACTTATATTTTATTTTCCTCTTCCATGTCTGCTGGTGTTCTGCCATAATAAACAATACAATACTGGACATTTTTGGCACTGGTAATAGACTGATGCTCACTATGTCCATTATGTTGAGAGGCCCAGCAATGGTGGGGTGATATTATCAACCCCCTCTTTTTTCTTGGCTGGACCTTCCCTTTAAACAAGATGTCTTTTGACTTACTGAAGCCTTGATTTTCCATCTGCACCTTTGTTGCCTTAGTTCAGGCAAATGAGTCCTTTATGGCGCATTGAGTCTAAGTTCTTTCCCTGAGAACACTCTATAAGGCACATATGTGTACAGACCTAACCTGACATCTCCAAGTCATCTATTTTCAGAAGGACACCTTACTGTCTGACTCTGAGCATATTTCTAGGTTGGGGGATAAACCACGGTGAACAAACAGGAACCTGCAGGGGAGAAATGCGGTCATGCCACCAGAACCACTGGTCAACTCAGGGGAGCGAAACATGAGCCTAATTGATGGATTCTGGGTGGCCTGTGGGGGATAAATTCAGCTGCGTGTCAGTCACAAGCTGTCCTGCAGACACCCAAGCACACACATTCAATAAACACCCACACACACTGTCCCACATAAACAATGCTACAAGCCCTCACAAAGACTTTTGTCCAGAGATAAAGCCACATTACAGATTGTTTCTTTGTGGTAAGGCATGCTGGCTGCCGATTGCTGTAATGCCAGGAACAGATCTGGACATAGCTGGGAAGAGTGCTGATTAGCAGGGATTAGGGCTCGAGCCAAAGCAGGAGGCTCTCCACGGGCCAGATCCTCATTGGGAACGATGCTTCTAGGAGCCTGATCCCAGTCTGTACACCAATATTCCGACAGCCAAGTGATGTGTAAATGGTTGTAGGGGACGAGGAAGATGCACAGGCAGAGGGACAAAAAAGGGGAGGGTGGAGAGAAACTATTTTTGATGACGACAAACAGAAAGGAGAAAGTGAGATATATAGGCTAGCTAGATGAAGATGGACAGTGGGATTATGGAGTGTGAGGTAAGAGCACATTTTCAGTGAAAGGGGAGAAATGGTGGTTGCAACAGGGTGACAGAAGAGATGGAGGGAGGCAGCTTGGGGGTTACATAGATCTTGTAAACCCTGAGATCTTTTGAGAGATGTTCGGTTTATGTAGAAATATGCAAGTGACTGAGACTCAGCACCCTGCCTGAATTAAACCATAGTGGTTGGGTAAGTTCTTCAGAAACTATGTACCAACCACTATACAATTTCATATACAATCCATATACGATTTTATTTAGCAGCTTTTCTTTCATAATATGAATGAAGCCAATATTTCTAGACATGCACCACTCCAAAAGAATGAGATCAGTTGAAAGTGGTGACACCGTCCCACTGCTTGTTTATTTTGGACATGAGTGAACACATGTTTGGGTTCGTCCAAGACCCACTCATCATCTAAGCTATTTTCGGACGTTCTCAGATCTTCTCAGGCTCTCTCTTTTGCCTCCCTACCCTTTTCCTCACTCCCTCCCCAAGCAACATTCACTACTAGATTTTGTGTGTGCCATTTAATTTAAGACCAGACACAATCGTCAATGAAACTGCAACATCAATATTCAGTATTCATAAATGATCTTTTTTTATGATTTCCATGATCTTGAGTAACCTCGTAGGATTGAAGTGGTAGAATACCTGTATACCAACTAATGTACATAAAACCATTGAAACTGTATTTCCTTGATAAAAATGTTGCTCCTCTGTCTAGTTTGAATGGTTGACCCATTTGAGTTGGTGGCTAATTTTAACTCTGAGTGGCAGCTCTACTTAGGGTCCTGTTGACCTGTCATTCTCAGCATATGTGACTCCACTTTGAAGACATACATGTAAATGTACATCACAGATCTTGGCCTCTATGCAGTCTTATACTGAAGGAAGGTTAGCTGGTAATGCTAGTTAATTATATCAGTAGTTAATTGATTTCATTGTCCAGGTGATGTCACCACTCAAAATGTTCCAGCAAAAGCAACAACAAACTAAAATCCATTGCATGCAATACAAATTACTGATACTGATTACTGATTACTGATTACTGGTATTCTCCATGAGCATCACAACGTATGTCTTTCCTCAGACCGTCCCAAGATCCGCATGCCCCGCTATCTCAGAGCTCGCATTGTCAAGCAGGTTGGAGAGCAGATCAACCTCGTCATCCCCTTCAATGTAAGCCAGCGTGTGCACCCACATACAGACAGACACTCACATCCACCACACAGTCTCTCTCTCACACACACACACACACACACACACATACACACATTCCACTAGCAACATATAAAGTTTGGCTCAGATTCTTTGCATTTTGGCACCAAATACTAAATGGTTATTACAATTTCCATTGCATCTTGTTAAGATATAGGTGTGTCTGCCCCTTTTTTAACGCCTCAGGGTAAGCCCAAGCCTGTGGTGTCCTGGCTTAAGGATGGCCAGCCTTTGGACCCAAAGAGGGCCAACATTAGGAACAGTGCAACGGACAGTATCCTGTTTATCCGCACTTCCCAGAGGGAGGACTCCGGTGTCTATGAGATGACTGTCAAGGTGGACAGCTTTGAGGACAAAGCTACCATTACCCTTCAGATTGTGGGTAAGTCATACATGCGTATGAACATACATATATTTATGCACATTATGCACGTTATGACTTGGTCAGGCCTCCCAAGGTTCCACCGTAAAAAAAAAAAAAACAAATTCTGGACTTTTTCAAATTTTGCAATTGTAAAATTGAAATTTCTGCAATATTCTCTGGTCATTAAATAACACATTTAACTAGATTTAAGTTGCTTTTTCTTGCAAAAATGGTTAATAAACTTCAAAACTCCTTCAAGAAAACAGAAAGTAACAGTTCCCTCATCTGCATTAAGCGTGGGCAACAACAAAAGCTATGGCTGGAACTTTTCTGCATGATTCTGCGACCTCTCCATTTTCTGTGGTGCATTCAGCTTTCTGCAAAACATTCCACGATTGGTTAAATGCAATTATAATGTAACCTAAATGAAGGTATAGAAACCAACAATGATAGCTCAACTTTTTGACGTTTTAAAGTCTTTGTAACCAAATGCTACTATAAACGCCCTGCAACTGATGCCATGCTGCTGTTTGTCGAAACCGCACATCAGAGTGACATTTAGATACATTATAGTCATGCACAATCTAAAATATAAAAAAATATTTTATACAATGCAGCATTGCCAATTTTTTACAGATGCCTATTGTTCACAAGCCACTAGTCTAGAGTCCAAGTCTAGTCAATTTGTATGCGATTTAAGTGCAGGTTGAGTGCAAGTCACAAATTTGAGTCCTAATCCCTGCTGTGATATTTGCGTGTAGAATGCAAGTCTTACTCGAGAGCACACTATTGTATCAACTCTGTTGGGTGTGCAGCTGTCTAACTTGTTGGCAAGCACGGGACTTCTGGATCTGTGACTGGAGACTCACTCCAAAAGAAAGCCACAGCGCTTGCCAACATCAATGACACCCGTAACAAAGAGGCCAATTGACCCAGATCATGTGGTTGAGCCTGCTCTCCCAGCTAGAGTTGCAGTTATGATATGTGGACTGAGTTTAGGGGGTTAGTATAACAATTTAAGAACATGCGTTGAAACTCATGAACTATGTTTATATAAATAAAATTTAAAAAAATATCTTTTGATCTACCTGGCTGGTAGCACAGCAGTCTCATGCTCAAGGCACAGGGCTCATTGGTTCAAGACTGGAGGGATCTTTAGTCCTTGCGTGCATGTTGACACACCTATGCACATACATGTACACACTAACCTTTCATTTAATAGTTAATAATAATAATGTGTTTCCTCAGAGCTGCCTGGTCCCCCTGCCAGTGTGAAGCTGGTGGACACCTGGGGCTTTAACGCTGCCCTGGAATGGACCCCGCCCACTGATAATGGCAACACAGAGATCACTGGATACACCATCCAGAAGGCTGACAGGAAAACAGAGGTGAGACACACGTGCGCACACATATACATACACATACACGTGCTAGCACCCACATGATCACACTCAACAGCCAAGGAGAACACTTTGGATGTTTTACTTTCATCACATCATTGAGCTGACCTGTAACAGCATCCTCGGAACATTTATAAAGATAATGCAACCTCATACTTGGATCTTAATGTGCCATGGGCTTAATCACACGGGATTTCAACTTTAAAGCCCCCCTGTTCTCCATTTTGTTGGCTGTTGGCTGATCACTATTTCTGTTTCATCTGGGGGATCATTCTCAGCCAATCGAAATGCTAATGGTCCTTTTCAGTGCCATGACTGATGGCCTCTTTCATGGTTCTGAAAGGAGTCTGGCGGGGAGGTGAGAGGGAACTGCTGCCAGGGAGCACTGGGGATGTTTAACCAAGTGCTCGAGGAGCCAAGAAATAAAGATACAGGCCCAGGCCCAGGCAGACACAGGCTCAAACACACACACACACACAATCAATTTTATTGGCCCATTAAGTTTGCACATAGAAGGAATTTGTCTTGGTGATTTCTTCTCGTAGGTCACATTACACATAAAACAACAAAGTAGTGTATGAACAACTGTAAGTAGAAATGACGGTATAGGTCTCTTTTTAAAGTAGTTTATAGAGAAGTAATATAAAGGATAGGTAGTATAAGTAATTTATCACAAATAACAAATAATTATATTATTATAATTATTATTATTATTATTATTTAGAGAGAGAGACAACTCACAGCCCAGTGACTGTCAAAGTGAAAAACTGACTTAACATGGTGGATGGAAAGATAGAGCAAGCAGATATGCCCTAACCATTTATGACATAACACCTAGTAGGCTGCTATACACACACATAACGCTACCAACCAATGCTAGTCAACTGTTGAACAAATAACACATGCACAATGGACTTGTTATTGGTCTGACATTTACTGGACCTTGAGGATAGATGTTTTACTGTCTACATATTTTGGTCCACTGTTGATCTCCCACTTTCAATGAGTCAATTTGTTCTCAAAATGCAGAATGATTGTCAGGCCAAGAGGAAAATGATGCTGCAAAACAAGAGAATCCAAACTTGATATGGTTTTGCCTTGTGTTGCCCATCCATCCTGTGTGCTGTACTAAATTGGGCTTTTGTTGTGTGGCCCATATGGAGGAGTGGTTCACAGTGCTGGACCACTACCACAGGCTAAATGCCACCGTCTCAGACCTCATCATGGGCAACTCCTACAGATTCAGAGTGTTTGCTGAGAACAAAGTGGGCATTAGTGAGACGTGTGCTATCACCAAGGAGGCTGCCACCATCCAGAAGACAGGTAACATTTAGAGTGGATTCCTTTTAGGATTCACTTTGTTAGTATGATGAACAGATTTAGTGTGTTGGACTGTGGCAATTATTTTTGGTACTTAAATGGGCTGCAGAAAGTGTGTAAGTGAGAGACCTGAGTGTGTGTGTGTGTGTGTGTGTGTTTCTACAGTCTTTTAATGATGTATGTCTGTACTTATTAGATCACTGTAGTTATTATGCTTTGAATTGTGTGTATGGGTGCATGTGTGTGTGTTTGTCCCTCCTTGCCATTCGATATGTTTTCATCTCTTTGATGTTGCCTGCTGTGTGCTGAAAGGTGTATGATGATGAGGCTTAACAGCTGTACAGTGTGTCAGTGGCCATTCTGATGTAGGCGTTGCTCCATGTCACAGGCATTGTCTACAAGCCCCTCGAGTACAAGGAGCGTGACTTCAGTGAGGCCCCCAAGTTCACCACAGCCCTCAACAACCGCGCTGCTACTGTGGGATACACCACCAAACTTCTGTGCTCTGTTCGTGGATGCCCCAAGGTCAGGTTCTTACTTTGCTAACAGACATACTCATACACTTACACACATACTACAGTCGCCGCTGGGTCAGCTCATTGGTCCAAATATACATTTGCACAGAACCACTGAAAGAAACAAAACAAATGTGCAATATGACACGCCCATGACCCTCCAAGTACCCCTCTTCACACTTGAATATCCAGCATCACAATGGCCTTCCCAGAATGCCTCACTAATAGCTGCTGACAGTTGTTGATTGGCTGATATTTTAGCATGTGACTGGATGGTATTGAAAAGGCAGCCTGTAGGTAGTTTGTTTGGAGCACAGGCAAACCAAGCATAGCTAGGACATGTATGTCGTGGCACAGGGAAGCTATTCCCACCACATTGCCATGCTGCTGTAGGTTGTTTGAGCGTTTGGACCCAAGCATGGCACTTTTGTTAAGTTTGGAAAGTGGTATTTATGAGGAATAGTGAGTATGAAACATATGATGTACAATGAAGCGTATGACATACAAGTTTTAAATTATTTACCAGAGACCATCAATAAATCATTTGAGTGTGTTGTAAACAAATGAGGTATTAATGGCACCGCTATAAAGATCCACTGTTAAACAGGGCTGGGCTAGCATTGGTATGTCTATGTGGGGGCTCAGGATGTCTCTCTCTGTTCTTGGCGACCGCCGCTCTGGTTAAACATATCTTTACAGTTGTCTTACTGACGCAGATGGTATGGGTGGCAGGCCATGGTGGGACCATACGACCTAGCTGTCCTTGGCTGCTCACCCAGTGAGAGGAGAGGGGAGTGGGCAGCCTGTGCATGCCAGTGTAGCTGAGACATATCATATCCTTGTGGCGGATAGGACTGCCCTCAGCATGCCTGATTGTTCTCTAAGGACACTTAAGTTGACAATGCAGGCTAGGAAAAGGAACCAGTATACAGGAAAGAGAGGAGGGATGGGGGGGTAAAATAAAGTCACTGAAGGGAGGGTTAAAAGGGAAGGTATGGCTGGGAGATAATCATGTTTCAGGGACAGCTGAGGAGGGACTACAACCCTGTTTTAATGTTTGGATGCATGTGTGTGTCTTTTGATGTGTGAGTATGTTTAAATGGCATGGCTGCTGTACAGTGAAATCCTGACTCATCACGGGTGTCCAAGTGGACGTCTGTATTTCTATGAGGAGCCAGGTGCTGATTCACACCCGAGGCCTTAAACCAGGGTCTACATAACTGGACTTAAGTCTAAATGAGTCCTCCATGCTCCTCTCTGTGGACTGGGAGGGTTGGGTTCTGCAAGTGTAGCAGTCCACTAGTAGCAGCTGTATGAAAGCCTACCCAGTAATCATCTATCAGGAACCATGGTCATTCAGCTTAAAACCTTCTTTTATAAATGTTTTATTTCACCCTCCTGTTGTGGCTTATTTATTATCTTTTATTTTTTTCTAATTGTTTTGAGTGTCTGTTGGTGATGTGAGTGTTTGCAACATGCTATATTGTGCCACCTTCTCTTTGGCTCAGGAGTCCAGAGCTTAGTGAGAACCGTTGAGGAGGTCCAGCAGAGAGGCATTTAGAGACTAGTGATAAGCTCTCCTGCAGTTTCTGATAAAGAGCTGTCACTGAGAATTGAGATAGAGAATAGACCAGCATTGGGATAGAGTTGAGCGGGAGAAGGGAAAGAGGGTAGATAAGTTGGGAAGAAAAAGAAGAGACAGAGATAAGAATGGCTTGTTGTCCTCTCATGGTCAAGTGGTGATGTTGCTGTATCACAGGTACTATTTTTGCCACCCGTCCAGAACGCAGCTGTACTATCAGTGTGACTATCCTTGTAACACCCTCAATGGGTGCTAAAAGACGGGGATGGGACAAGAAAAAATAATAGGAGGAGAGCAGGGGCGATGAAGAGACAGAGAGAGGAGTGGAGGTGTGAGGCACCTTTTACACACAACCATCTATAGGAATGACTATTGCTGCAAAATAGGTTTTATCAGTATTAAAGCATCTGTTTTCTCCTCTCTCTATCAGTCGAACCCCACCAGTCACTAAATGCCACCAAAATAAAAAGTTAAAAATAAGTTTAACACGCTCAGGCTCCACTTCTCTTTTTCACGGAGGTGTCTTTAGTCAATACATCTCACTTCCTCTTTCCCTTCACCATCCCTCTGACCCATGGGACTCAGACATCCTCTCTATGGACCTAAATCATCCTGGATGTCTTGGTATGAGAATTCACGCATGTTATTCCTGTGGCTTAAGACAGTTCAATTAATTCAATGAACATGATGACCAAATCCCAAATCTAGTAACAAAAATACTTTGTGTGAATCTCTAAGCTCAATGTACAGTATACCCTGGAGCTGCTTTGTTGTCAAAGAATGAAATGGCTTTTAGACTCATGTAAAATGTTAAGCTTTCTCAATTAAACTAACACTAATATGCCAATTGAACTCTGAGGGCATAGGAACTTCATATTTGATTATTGATATTGATTATTTGCCTCTAATGACCCCATGCAGAGCTAAATATGTTTCATACATTTCATATATGCTACAATTCTGAAATGCATTCCTAAAGGTGCAATTCAGTAACCAGGGTCACTGAGTTGAGACTCCAGGGCTTAAAGATGTTGGGACCAATAACCCACTACAGGACCCTTAAAAGGAAGCAGGGTGCCACTGAGAAATGCTAAAGCATAAGGTGCTAGTGTGGACGTCCATACAGAGGGAATGTCACCTAAACCCAGAGCAGCACATTCCTGGGGAAAAGGCTTGGGTTACCCCCACTCTACCCAATACTAACACTCAGCATGGACTGACAGGGTTCACTGGAAGACTAGTGGACTAGGTGCATAAAATTGACAGCTTTTGGTTTGATGTGCATATCACAGATTATGAACTGTTGGAAAGACTTGCTGGTCTGTTGTTTATATGTACAATGATAAAAGGAGACATTACTTTGGATAAGGTGCTGTTGAATCAAGACAGCAAAATAACAACCGTACATCTAATAGTGACAGACATTCATGCCATTGAAGCCTCTTTCCTTCTCTCTCACTCTCCTCCTCCTGTCCTCACAGCCTAAGGTCGAGTGGCTGAAGAACCAGATGGTCATCGGTGACGACCCCAAGTTTTGCCAGATCTCCAACCTGGGCGTTTGCTCCCTGGAGATCCGTAAGCCCTGCAGCTTTGACAGTGGCGTGTACACCTGCAGAGCCAAGAACGCCCAGGGAGAGGCCACTGTCTCCTGCAAGCTGGAGGTCAAACGTATGTATCTACAGACAGCAGGGTTGGACAGAGGTATATTTAATAGTTCAAATGCACATGGAAGTGATAGAATGGCTATTGTTGCAATATTGTAAGAGGAATTACAACAACATCACATATATAAAGGATATATGAAGGACAAAATTAATCTAAGATATTGTCCTCTTTTATCAAAATGTAGGGTGTTGTAATACCTGTTATTGGCTCAGCACAACATACCAGGTTCCATGACCCAAAACTTCCATGAAACATGTATTTACCTAAAAAGTGTAACAGTATCAATCAATCAATCAATCAATCAATCAAGTTTAAACCATTATGAAACAATGTTCCTCCTCTTTGTCCCAACAGAGGTTATTATTCCAGAAGCTGGCAAGGAGAAGGGCAAATAAATCAATACACACACACCCAGAGGTAAGGAACAAAGCAAGAGAAAGCGAGAGAATATCCATTCAGTGTCAGAGGCTGGGACTGTTAGTTAATCCAGTGTTTCGCACACTATGCCACTTTATCTCTCTATACATCTTTCTCCATCTTGTCACAGTCAAAAAAAAATCCTTTAATCATCCCCATGGGCCCTCTCTGTCCTCCCCCTTGAGTGTCATCATCATTCTCTGACAGGACACTGCTCCATAATTCTCCTCCTGGATAATACGTGGTCGTTGGCATGCTATGAATGCAATGCTCTGGCAGCATCAAGCTCATAGCATCACATTAGAGCAAATAACAGTTCACCCCCCCCTCCCTCTTCCCCTTCCTCTATTGAATCCTGACTTTGGATCTCAGTCTCACTTCTCTTGTGCTCCGTCCTCCCCACCTTTCCCCTCCATCCATCTTCTTTCCAATGGCAAAGCCCAACTTTTGGACGCAGTAATGTGGCGAAGATTAATGTCAGTCAAATAGAAATACCAAGTAGCTAATTGGTGTTTTTCCAGCTTTGATATTTCTATATTTGTCCTCACTGTTAGGCAGCCGTGCTTGGATTTGAGTATTAGTGCTCTCATTTAAGCTGTTTAAATGCTTGAGTGGATTACCCTTTCACAGAGTGCCAGTAGGGAGGTATGTAGAGATTTCCTTCTGACTGTTCCCAGACCTGCTCACAGTTCCACTTCAACTGCTGTGGAGAGGAGCCTCATAAAATAACATGACATGGCATGTGGAATTGGTGTTAGAGAGAAGGGGGGTGGCACGGTTAAGACAACATAGAAAGAAAGAAAGAAAGAAAGAAAGAAAGAAAGAAAGAAAGAAAGGCTGATGGCAAAATTGAGGAAGCCAGGAAAAGTCAGGAATTAGAAAATAAGCTGTCACTGCCTAAATAAGATTTATATATTTGTAGAACAACAA
>OOFE01003682.1:13453-23513 GCA_900323365.1 Monocentris japonica
CTTATTTACTGGGTCGCTAGTGTGCCTCATGCTCTGTATAGGGCCCCACTTTGCATTTCCCTGCCTATCAGAGAGCTAGTGTGTGTGTGTGTGTGTGTGTGTGTGTGTGTGTGTGTATAGGAACCCCCTCTCCCCCTGAAAGCGTAGAGACAGCGTCCCTCTCCTTCAGCCCCGAGGATAAGTCTACTATCATGCTAATGCCCATGTCCTGAGACTAATAGGTCTTTTTAGACTGGAGGTTTTCATTCCCCTTGCCTCACTAAAGGGTTTAGTGCCAAGACCCTTTCTCTCCTTCCTAAACTTCTAAACAGGATAAATATTTCTGTGATTCCTCCGCCGGGACGGTGGGTTTGGAGACGGTTCCATGTACAATGGGCAAGAATGGCCTTGTTACGCTCTCTGTAAATACACCAAGCGAGACGCAGAAACACACAATTAAAAAGGCTAATCAAAAAAAAAAAAGGGGAGTGTGGGAGGTGTGTGTTTGTGTGTGTATGTGTGTGAGAGTGTGTCTGTGTGTTCATCTGTGTTTATGTTGGAATGATTCTGATGAGGCCCTTGGATTACCCACTTCATGCTGCTCCATATACAGTGGTGCAGTGGACGGTCGGTGACCGTCATGAGGCAAACAACCACCAGTTACCTTTTCATTTTCCCCTTAAAAGATGCTGTCTTCATAAAGTGTACATAAGTTGGATACCACTTACAATGATGGATACTCTGACTTTCATACCATAAAGATTAATGTCAGGCTTAAAAAGGAGGGTAAACTCTTCCACAAATAAAAAGTAAGGTGAGTTTGGGTGGATTTACTCTACACTAAATCCCTGTCCAGATACAGTAGTTTCTATGGTCCTCTTAAAGGAGACTGCAAGCTGCTCTGTCTGAACGTTTCCATGGAACTTCTCAGACTCCTGGTCTCTCAAGGACCCACAAGGTTTCAACCATATTAAAAGTTCATTCAGTCATACACTAGCCAAGGTTTCTCAATAACTCCACCTGGACAATTTATACTGCAACTTGTGTGTTTGCTGCAGTATTATCAAGGCATCAAATAATGCTCTGTGCCACGTTTAAATGAATGACTCTCCTCGCCCAGCCCCTCGTGTGATAATACGTCGCTTCCGAGACGTTTAGTGACATTCCAGCAAAACCGATGAGCGTTAGAGCGTGTTGAGCGTTTACTATGTTTTGGTTTTAGCTTATCTCGCTGTACAGTAAACAAGCAGACAAGGCGTTGCTCTGAGCCTTTTGGCAGCAGACAGACCCAATATAGGCCAACCGCTTCATCACTCTGCGCCTGATGCTTCCAAACATACACAAAACACTGGAGCCGCGAAGAGAGACCCTGCCAATGTTTTTGTTTACATCAAGCATGAAGTAGCAGTCAGATACTGGCATGTTGGTGTTGTTGTTGTGACATGACTGGTGACTAAACGGGATTTCAGCAACTGCAGTTGTAATATTCCATAACGTTCTGTCTGGGAGGGGCGGGGGAGTTACACACAGACACAGTAGATTCAACTCCACTATTTATAACTGAGTGTTGGGGTTCATGGGGGCAGTACATCTTCTTTAAATTCCAGAGCGGGCATTTAATCAAATGTATTAGTAGTCATCACTTTGAGTTATGACTTTGATATGTGACAGTTAATGGAAAATGGTTGAACCTCAAGGAATGTATCATGATACCTGTAGGGCATGATTTCTGAATCCTTTGGTAACAGGAGTCAAAGGGATTCATACACAGTTAGTAGCTAAGATTAAGTAAGAGTCATAACATGCTGTTTATATAGAAAAAACACTTTCGCGCCAATAGTATTCATGCTCACACATACACATACACACGTTGAAAATCCGTTGGAAGTTAAGGGCTTTCTCTCGCTATAATCTGGCAGGGGATGTGACAGGCAGGTCTACTCATGTCTCAGTACATGGCAGAGAATGAAAGTAGCCTGGAGCATGGATGGAGTTGACTGTGTATGTGTGTGTGTGTGTGTGTGTGCCTGCCTGTGTGTGTGTGTCAGAGAGTTGAGGGGAGAACGTGAGGTATAAACAACATTTTGATCAATTATAGTGCTCGTATGAACTCACGTCACTGCGGTTACGTTGTGTTTTCTACTGCTACGTATGAATAAGAGTCAAAACCGAGGGCTCTGTCCTGGCGATGTTGGAGTTTATTAGCGAGACTAACGTGAGGGATGGCTCACAAGGCTTCAGACTGCGTCCCACTCCACTGACTCATACTGTCAGATTCTGTATGCCCCTCCATGTCTACAAGTCTATGCTACCATTCTTTCTGTGAATCTGTCTGTCCTTATAGATGAAGGCACCTCCCAGGTCTCATCCTCCCATTCTCTGATGGAGGAATGCATGCCCTCTGCTGCTCAAAGAGAGGGGATGAGGCAATGCATTCTGACAGCTCTGTCAAGCACAAGAAATGGCTGCTGGCTGCCCCTGATACTTGTGGGTACCCCCACCCTATTCACACACTCGAAAGTGTATAGATGCACGCGCATGCATTCATTCGCACACATACATGCCAAGTTATCCAAAATCCTCCTATATATCGCTCTGTCCTTCACATGCATACGTATAAGACTTGACTAAGACTCAGTGGGCAGGTTGAGACCGAGACGCTTTCAGACCAAGACAAAGAGCAGAAAGCATGCATCAGAAATAAGAGAGAAATAAGTGTGTGCCCTCTGTTTCAGGGTTCATGAGGAGATGTAAAGTCAGATAAGAGGGAAGAAGGCGCTCTCTCACTCCCTCTCCCTGTCAACCACACACTCACACTCACACACACACACACACACCTCATTAAAGTATTAGGAGACTTAGCCTCCAGGTTCCTCTACTGTTGAGAGAGAGAGAGAGAGAGAGAGCGAGAGAGATGTTTGCCTTTCCCTAAAGGACAGTCTTCACCAACGCTGTTTGCGATGATGTCTTGTGTTTAAACAATTAGAGGAAAAATGATTTCTATTTTCCACAACAAAGTGGAGATAGTGGCATTGAAAAAAAAACCAATAGTTCATTCAAAAATGACACCTAACATAAATGTGTTCAGTATGTGTGTATATGTGTGTGTGTGTGTCATGGAGAGAGAACTCCTCCTGACTTAACATCTCCCTATTAAACCTGTAACAGGGAAGACATACTCATACAAACTAAACAAACACTCACACACACACACACACACACAACTGGCTAGACTGCTATCTGAGGGTTTGGTTCTCAGTGGGGTCACAAAGATGGTGCTTTGGTTAAAAGGCATATAATATGTTAAGGTCTCTTCTTCATCTCTCTCAAACATGTGCACAGTTATCGGGCGAAGACTCCTTTTGAATTCATGACCTTGTGGGAGTTGGCTCAGGATGAAGGGAGGCTGATGTTGAGAGAAGTGAACTGAGAAGGGAAAGCGATAGGAGAGAGGAAAAGTGAGAAGGCAGTTGAGAGGAAATTAAGTGACCCTCCAGGCAGTTGTTCCCCAATTTTCCCACCAAAACCATCCTCAAAAGTAAGTATGCATCACCATGGAAATATGACAGATAACAGTGTCATCTACTTTACATCTCTGACCTTTTCACTTTTTCTGCTGGTTAGCTTCAGGCTGTGTATCAACTCTAACTGAAAATGCAAAAATAGTGCTGGAAACGACCTCAGTCTAACAGACAATGGTCAGTAGATCATCTGCTTTCCATCACATCACTCACTCCTGATTGACGTAATCTTAATATGTTCTTAGATTTTCTTTTATTTGTTGAGCTTTAAGATTGCCAAACCGTACAATACTGGGAGCAAATAACTTGACACTTCATGAAAACCTCTATATTACAATATTGGTGTATCACTATAGAGAAGAAATTGAGATAGACTGCAAACATGTTCATCTTAACAAAGTCGAGTTTCAATTTCAGCCTTAAAAAAAGGCTTAAAACGATTGAAAAATTCAGCCAATGAGGTGAAATGATTCCACCTGTCATTTCACTTATCGTTACATACATATCTTGTGACATGGCAGAATGAGGCGTGTCATCATCATCCACGTCTATGAAGAAAATTACTTCAAAACAAATCCTGAAACAAGTTGATCTTCATACAAAGCAAATCAAATTATCTCACCTCATTCTCATTTTTCCCACACTTTTAATAAAATAAGACTTTGAAACCCAGATAACACAACTCATTGAGATAGATATCATTTACAGAGTAGGATGATTGCACAAACCCAAATGTTCAACTTTAGCTGTGATATTCTTGAGCCTCTAATTGTTTCGATTACTTTCTACTGTAAACATGGTTATAGTGATTATATAGGGATTATTAGTGTTGTGTGAACACTAATCCCTGGTTTGTGTTCAGGGCAGCCTCTGTGAGCTGTAACATGCTGTGACTGACAGGTAACCTGCAGGGGAGAGGACAAGGTATGCACCCAGCTCTGCCCTCTGTCTCCGCATGTGTGCACACCTGATAGCTTGTGACAGGCAACCACAGCCCATACTCTGCTCTGTGTGTGTGTGTGTGTGTGTGTGTGTCTGCATGTAAAGTGAAAAGCCCTCCAACAGCAACAACCAACAATCCAAGTCTTTTAATTTGTCATATCCACTTGTATGAAGGAACACACTGAGGCTGTCTTCAGTATGTTGCTTGGTTGAGCTTAATGATTTCTCACCCTGAGAATAGCTGTGGGCCTGGTAATCATGACATCCAGTTACAAGCCATTACCGATGATAAACTCCAAGACGGCGTGAAAAGGTTCACACGTACACCTTCAAACATGTCTTATCGAGGTGTGAGTGTATGTAATGTGACTGCATCCTTGCCAGTGTCTAGGATGAGATGAGTTTGTGCTGACAGATGGATGTCTCTAACTATGTTTATATTCAACACACACACACACACACACACACACCGCCGCAACCGTTAACTGCTTTAAGTCTGTGGTGACAGACGCTGAAAAAATGGGAGACAGAAAGAAGAAAGAAAGAAGAAAGAAGAGGACAGGATTAAAGAAAGTTGAAGCCTTCCTCTATTTGTGTGTGTATGTGTGTGTGTGTGTGTGTACATGTTGTGTGTGTGGGTTTGCACATGATAAGATTTCATGCAAATCTAAGACAACAGAAATTCCTGCGTGACCTCGCATGACCTGGTGTTGTCATGCTGTCTTGTCAAAACCAGCAAGAAAAACATCAGACCTGCATCCGTTAAAATCAGATTAGCAGTTCCTGAGTTAGTCCAGCCTCAGCCTCACAAACCCAAGATGACTTCTGAAAAAATACCCAGTAATGGTCTTTTCTTTCCCACTCCGGAACTTGACAGGGAGGCCGTCCTCCTGTCCCCAATCTTTCATTATTCTATCTCACTTTTACACCCATCTGTCTTTCCTATGCTCACCGCATGATGCTATGTTGGTATATTTCAGAAGATTAGAAATTAGAAGTACATGCATGCATACGCCTATACATAGACACAGACAAGCAGGAATGCAGGAAGACAGGCAGACGGATAGACAGAAAGGTATGTGGCCATTTTAGATTTTTGTGCTCCTCTGCTTGAAAATGACATTCATCCATCCAGTGAATTGCCTTGGAATTGGGTCTCAAGATCTTAGAGGAATAGTATTGTGTGTGTGTGTGTGTGTATCAGTGTGTGAGTGTGTGTGTGTGTATTCTGTTCTAGAAGGTTGGAAGCCTATTCAAAAGAGATCACAGAGATGTGCAAATAAGCGCTGGCTCAGTAAAGTTTGTTAACTGATGGGAAGAAAGGCCTTTCTGAACTCCTCCCTGAGGGGGGACTCTGCCAGACCCCTCTCTAATTTAGTGAGCATTTTTAAACCCAAGAGCAGGGGAGTGTTTTCGACCTGTCTTACACTCTGCTAGGTTGGTTCCTCCAGAAGCATTTAGAACAAAAAGTGTTTTCAAAACAAAGTGCTTTCAAAACGTTTGCTCTTTGAGATATTTCTCAGTGTATTCCACCAATAAAGATGATTATGATTGCTAACTAACACAACGAATGAAAGTCATTGAAAAAAAGAAATGCCATAATATAGCTCCGTCATTGCAGAAACTCACCTGTGCTGACTTCATTCTTTATTCTCGTGTGTCCTTTATGGCCCTGTCATATACTGTCCATATTATCTCATATATGTTTTCAGTGTTACATGAAGTTCCCGTTGTTCTTTTGAATGATTGCCTCAGCCCTCAGGTGTGTTCTACCTGCCCACCCTGCTCATTTCTCACTCAAAGACCCCCTCCAGACCCATTGTAGCGTGAGCGTATCCAATATGTTTTGAACTTACAACCCCTTTTGCTCATTCTATGAAAAAAGAATCACCAGGGATATAATGCATTGTGCAAATCAAATGGATCCAGGTATTTCTGTCTGCCTAGTGTGCAAACTGATGACCGTTTCTATCGTCTCTCCCCGCAGTTATAAATCATTCATATCTATACAGCGCCTCAGCTATCTTGTCAGGACATAAGCAAACACATTATAGTGGAATCTCTCAAGCCATAGAGATAACAGAGGCTCATCACTGATTTTTTTATGATACTTGGGATGAACTTTAGTTGAAGTTTGATGTATGGCAAAGTGCTGGCATTGAGCCGATTACTGGACATTGCATGATGGTGTGGGAATATGTCCTGTGAAGCAAAAAAGACCAGCTGATAAAGGAAAAAAACATCAATGCAGTAACAAAACTGACTTGTTGATCATCATGCAACGGTGCTATAATACAAAATATGATATGTGTTTTTGGCATGGAAAATTAATATTTTGTTTTATCGTCCATTAGTGTGTCTGTGGGTGCTGTATTAACCTTTACCACTGCTCCTTATCTCTGATTTCCGTTGTGTTGGTGAGTGGTCTAGCCTCAGGCAAAGCCATTTTACAGCAGGGATCCTAACACCCACACCACAATGACTAACCTCTGGCCACACAACTGTTTACTTTTCACGTTTTGTGGAGCATTGTGGTTCAGCTTGGTTTTCCCCAAGCATAGACTTTGATACCAGGCCAAGTTCAGTTGGTTTTACGTAGGAAAAACACCGCCACTCCTTTGAAACATAGATTCCTTGCCTGGGTGTAGGCAAATGTGATGGCGGGAACAAGAATATACCCATATTCTTTATTGTGAAGATACCCCTTCGGTTGGTGAGTAGACTGAGTCACTGTGTTTCACTGATAAAGGAGGATGTGTGGCAGTGGCAGATGATTACACACATTAAGAGATGTATTTAATGCACTTGAACCCAGGCATGTCCTGAGTGGAATACAATGAGGGCAGCGATAGGTTATATAACAGCCAACCGCCAACAATAATTCATTTTACCCAGAAATCCTGTCATACACAAATAACTCGAGAGTGATCACTTGTGTGTACCCTTCATGCAGTGGTATGCTATTAAGATGACATACCAGGGCATGGCGTCAACATGTGGCACATTAGTCTTTCCTCTCCAATTCCTCCTCTCTCTCTCTCTCTCTCTCTCTCTCTCTCCTGCTCTCTGTGGTTGATGGAGGTGATGTGAAAGTAGACAGATGGGGTTGGCAGCCAGACAACAGACTGTCGTCCTCAGCGTCTGTTACTCTCTTCCCTCTCTCCCCTGTCCCCCTTGCGCCTCTCCTCCATCTCCACCCTTTGCCCCGTTCCTCCTATCTCCATTCTCTTTCTTTCGCTCCCACCCCTACGTCCTTCTCTCACACCTCTCTCTATCCTTATCTCCTCTCTTCGTTTTCAACCCCCCCCATTATCAATATCTCTCCCCGTATCTCTTCCTTTCGACCCATTTCACCCCTTCTCCCTCTTTCCATTCATTTTGGCCAGTGCCATTATGGCCCGACGCTAAGGGAGGCCTTCATTAAATGTCAATTATACGCCAGAGACCACACAGAGCAAGAAGAGGACACAATGATTTCTGACCTCCAAAGGTCAGCTTGCTTATGGGCATTCAGCTCTTGTTGGAGAACAGACTGTCTCTCAGAGGTCTTAGCAGAGTCTTTCATGGATCTGGTGCTGGAGTCTGAGCCGCTCTGACCAAGGGCACGGCAAAAATACAAAAATAGGTTTGAAAGGTTGGTCTCCATTGGGATGTTTAAAACAAAAACTGTCCATTTGTGTCTACCGTCGCTATTTAAGAAAGATATTACTAATATTATTACAGTATCAGCCATAGTATACATGTTAATGCAACATGTATAATATATGGTTAATGTATAGTTAATGCAATGAACCCAAGATATTGAAAATAGAAACTTCACACAAGCACAGAGAAGAAGAGATGGGATGGATTTCTTAGTGGCAAAAAAAAAATCACAGTGACTCCATATGTGTCAGAGTGCATGGGAATATTTTGATCACACATCTGTGCACTCCCTAGCGTGTTGCTGTGCGTGGGTCTCATACCTCAGAGAGGACAAGCCAGATGGTGAGTGTTAGTAGGGGGGGGGCACCACATGTTGTGAGTCTCCATTCAGACAAGCTGTGCTGTGTGGACATGCCCCTGGCCCTAAATAAACCTGTGGCAGCACCCAGGGTGGAGCCTATAGCACGGGAGGGTACATGAGCTATGGTGGCTAGGAAAGGGAGAGGGAAGAAAAGAAGGGAAAGCTAAGAGATTTCACCAGGGAACAGGGGTCTGTTTTGTTGTTGTGGTCGGACACTTTGTGTTTTCACGTATTTGTCCTCAGCTCCATGTCTGACCTCATTGCATCTCTATAATACTGGGCAGCTATAACGTTGATTCCCTTATCACCTCCTCTATCTATCTCTATCTCTGTCTCTAAATTGTGTGCATTTGGAAAGAAGGACTGAGTTCTGCACACTAAATACAGCCGAAACGTCTGTGCATGATTTCTTCTTTTTCTTCTGTATGTCCAAAAAAAAGAAATAAAACAGCATAATGAGAACATTAAAGGTTGGGAAAAGCTACTTCTTTTTGAGTGGGAGCCATTTCTTTTCTACTGCGTTAGGGTGAGCCAATGACAGCAAGGGAGACAGATAGAGGCGTTAGAAAGATAGAGAGCCATCTGTCAATATTCATCCCTCCACTCTGAAAAGAGGGGCGAAAGGGGGATTCGGTGCACAGCCCTGAATGACTGCGGGATCTTTCTGACGCAATACAGACCACAGAAAGAATGAAATTCACTTAATTTCTGCCAGTGCAGGCTCCTTATAGATAAGAGCACCTCTATCACAGACAAGATGTACCATCGGGACGGTGAGGAGAAACTTCCTGGGGCACAGTACAAACCCACCGGCGCAGCAGTTTTATCTCTTTCCCTTCTTTCCAGGGGAGTACTCCCAGATTACTAATGCATCTCCCTGCCAGCAAGGGCTGAAAATAGGTGAGCGCTGACCCATTTAATTAGACTTGCACTGACCCCTAACTAAGGTGAGAGCAAACGTTTGGTCAGGAGCTACAGGACTTGCTCAGTTCATGTGTGAACCATTAATTGGCCTGCGTCTTCTCATCTGAAATAAAGGGCGGTTGAAACTCACAGGTAACATTAGAATGGGGTCTTTCTTGACTTTGCAATAATCTAATGCTGCAACACAGAGGTCACCACTTCCCTTTTCAACTTCCCCACCCTCCCTGCTCGGTTAAAGGTAGGGTTGCCTACTCTACATCACAGAGTGCTTGTCCAGCTAACTGGTTTAGTGACCATTGGTTTCTAAATGGTGAAAAAAGTGACAGAGGATGGCAGAGGGAGATTCTCGTGGGAGACTGATGGTTAAGTTCAGCTGGCTCGTTGACCCACGTCCACCCACTCTGTCCCCTTCTCTGTCCTCCCAAGTCCCCCTCTGGGGCCCTTGGTCAGCCCCTCTAGCCTTCTGGCCCCTTACGTCCACCCCCTAGTGTGCCCCTGTCCACCCACTGTGTCCACTCAAAGAGCCCAGGGGTCAAAGCAGCAGCAGTGAAGGTGAAAATGTATCTTTTTTTCTGACCTGTTTGTTCAAGGCTTCCATTCTCCAGTGTGATCAGGCAACCAAGTTCAGCTCCAAGACAAACCGACACCCCCCTCCTCTCTCTCTCCATCCCCAGGGAGACGCACCCCC
>OOFE01003685.1:2894-21651 GCA_900323365.1 Monocentris japonica
AGAAGATTGTTTTCAGCTGCTCTCTCTCTCTCTCTCTCTCTCTTTCTCTCTCTCTCTCTCTGACCTTGTCCTGGTTCTTGCCTTTTTAGAGAGGATATTTTGGGACTTTTATACATTCTGTAATCAGACCATAGTGTGTTTGTGTTTGACATGTTGCAGGATAGTGAAAATGGACATCCATTCCTAGCTTATTTATCCCTACACAAGGCTACAAGTACACAATGTACTTGCATAAATCTCCAGAGGAAGGGGCTGAGAGGAGCCAGGCCAACTGATGGTGAAGTATTCTGGAGTGAGAATTGGGAGTTTGCTCAAAGAGTCTTTTCATAGGTTTGGAGCACACCACCGCTTTCTGCAGTCCTTTCATGTCTTTTCATATCGTATCTGAACTGTTATCCCTACAAGCCCGAGTGATAAGTAACTTCGCATATCGAGCAGGCTTACATCTGAGTGTATTGTTTGGTTGAAAAACAAACACTCTCCCATCCTTCTTCTCTTTCTATCTCTCTTCACCTCCTCAAACCATGCGTCAGGGGCTATGCGGGAAATCGAAAATGGTGCGAGAGTGGAGCTGTCATTTTCAAACTGCCCGCTAACTCTGAACATCTGGTCCTAGGGGGAGGAGGGTGACCCTGTCAATGGGAGCCCTTGTCTACCCTGTCAACACCATGAGAACAGCCCGCCACAAGGTGAACAAGGAGGCATGTGTGTGTGTGTGTGTGTGTGTGTGTGTTGTGTGTGTTTGTGTGTGTATATGAGCTATGTGTGTGGACTGACACTGTACTTGTTGGAATGATGTATAACAGGCATGGTTGATGTTTGATGTTTCATGTATAAGCTACTGTGTATTTGTGGAGAGAACTAGTTGGAATGGATATTTTTCCTCAATATGCTGTTTTTACTACAACAGGCTAATTTTGTGTATCATATCATATTCAGCTGTGGGATTTTTAGGTTATGAAGCTTGACGATGTAATGACAATGTTGTCTGCTCAAGCTATCTTTCCTGGAAGGCCTTAATCACGTTGTCATGGCTAGAGTTGCTTTCATTCACATATTCATGTTAAAGTTGCACTAGGAAATTTCTGCAGCCCCAAAAGGCAGTAAGAGGAAACTGTTCGAATTCTAGGACCCAGAAATCATGTGACATGAGGTCAGTAAACTGTGTACTCCACGGACCGAAATATCATCTTCTTTGTGGCTTTTAGGAGAGGCTAGATTACCAACTGGGCCAGCAGGGCAAATGCCCCGGCGCCCCAGACCACCAAGGTCCCTGGAAGACTGGCAGTGCTACTCATGTGTAGATAAATGTGCAATATCTCCTTTATGTCTGTTGGAATATAGGCACATGCAGGCACAATTTCAGGTAAAAAAGATTGCAAGTTCACAAGCATGCAGGGCTCTGTCTCTCTCTCTCTCTCTCTGACCTTGTCCTGGTTCTTGTCTTTTTAAAGAGGATATTTTGAGACTTTTATACATTCTGTAATCAGGCCATAATGTGTGTTTGTGTTTGACATGTTGCAGGATAGTGATGATGGACATCCATTCCTTGCCTATTTATCCCTACATCCCACTTGGACAAATAGCATGTACTTGCATAAATCTCCAGAGGAAGGGGCTGAGAGGAGCCAGGCCAATCGATGGTGAAGTATTCTGGAGTCAGAATTGGGAGTTTGCTCAAAGAGTCTTTTCATAGGTTTGGAGCACACCACCGCTTTCTGCAGTCCTTTCATGTCTTTTCATATCGCATCTGAACTGTTATCCCTACAAGCCCGAGTGAAAAGTAGCTCCACATATCGATGTGATGGATGGATGTGATGAAAAGCTCTTTCTTCATCAAAACAAAAATTGCAGCTGTCTGTGCATGTTTGTTTCTCATTCAAACCTGTCAGCGTGGCCAGTATGCTACTGTGCAAAGTGCATGCTTAGTTGTGTGCAATATGGTTTACTGGCCTCGATAATATGCCGATAATAATCTTTTCGCAGCAGGTTCAACAATCATTGGTGAGTCCAACTTCTTTGCTTGCTGCTAAGTTTTGTATTTCTTTCTTAAGTTTTGATTTGTCACTTCCTGTGCACCAAGATTTCCCACCAATAACCATACCTGGCATTGGGCAATATCACAAATGTACGGCATCTCCATAAGAGGACATTTGTTCTCTGTAGCCCCACTTTGTGATTTAGGCTGATAAGACAATCTTGCCTAGTGCATCCAACCAAACTGAGGAATTATGCAACAAATTTCATTAAGATTTTTGTGGTATTGACTTTGACTAGACTCATTCAAGCTGGATTAAAGCGACTATAATAAATTGAAACTGACCAATTGAATGAATGAGCTGCTTGGTTTTATTCAAATTCCAAATGTTGAAACATGACGGTGTCAGGTCTTGGCCTCCAGTCTGTTTTGAAAAGTGAAACATTGTTGGCCATTTAGTCTTTAATCCTTCTTGTTCACTGCACCATAGCTGTTTTCCTGGATGGTGGATCCAACTGCAAAAAAATGAAATGAATGTCACACACAAACATCAATGTGGACAGTCCCACATGCATACTCTCACACACACACACTTACATGCCAATCCCACAGAAGTTAAGCATCGGCCAATTGTGGGGAAAGGGAGTGTTGGCTTGGGAATGGAGCCCCTGTCCATTGGTGGTGATTAGAGTGCAGCAGCTGTCCCCACTCACACAGTCAGCACAGCAACCAGGGAGGGAGCAAACTACAGGAACACTGCAAATGCTGTGGAAAAGCCCAGGAAAACTCAGCTGTCTTTCTACACCTCCTCATCCCTAATGATACTTGGGTTCACACCACATTCTCTCCCTAAGACAGAATGACAGAAACAGTCGTGACACATTAGATGAGATACTGCACTTTCCCAATGACTGATGCTGCAAGTCCAGAGGGGTACAAGCGTGATGTTTCCATTAGGTTTTAATAGACATCATGATTAATATGGACAACAACAGTTGAATGCAATTAATCTGGTCCTGTTTTGTAACTGACTAAATTCTTTCAAGATTTTATTGAAATAATTTTGGCTTTGACTTTGGAACAGCCTTTCACTTAAACACTAGGCAACTCTAGTGTGATGGAACATGAAGCAATGGATGTTTGTAGTCGTGTGGGTGTTTAACAGCTGACTCATTTACAGAAATCAGATGATTTCACTTTAATTATGAGAGTACATAGGAAAAACAACCCACAAGAACTGTGTTACAAAGAAATCACAAGCCTTTTGTTGAGGCTATGTCGATCATTATGCCAGTAAAGATACCACACATTCTCACATTCTCCTCCTCCTCTTTTCTGTTGCCCCCCGCCTTCATCCTCAATCTTGTGATAGAGGACTTCCTCTAGCTCAAAGTGCCCCTTCAAAACCAAGCTTTGGTGTGGGTGGCCGAGACACGTCTCTCTCTCTCTCTGTATTCTGTAAATCTCCAATCAAAGAGCCAAACTTCAGAGTCTGGCCTAATCTCCAAAATCCCATCACTAAGGCACACATCAAAGCACAGGATGAGGCAGATGAGGTAAGTGAGAAAGAGTGCACGTCTGCCACTCATGGTGTGTGGTTAGGAAGACTTAACGATTTAATTCCACTAGTTCGCATGTACACAAACATTTTTGTCTTTTGTCATGTTACAAGCATATATGCGTATATCACAGAGCATTGGCCATAAATGTTATATGTTTTTTTGCTAGTGGGTCAATCTTCACTTTAGGACTGCATTACTTTCTCCTTTCTTAGTTACCATGCATACTCTTACTTTCAACTCTTCCATTACAAACTAGCAGACAGTTTGAATGCCATTTCTATTCTTGACATCCATACCACTTTGACCCATGGAGCCATGGAGCCAAGAGAAAAATGAAAACTTGTAAAGAGCAACAAGAAAGAAGAAAGAAAACAACAACCCATCTAGCACAGTGGCTGGAGATCATATTTTTAACCCACCTATTCTGTTTGTTTCTCTCTCTCTCTGAGCCATAAGTCTTCCCACAAAGAGCCAAACACAGCTAGAGGTGGTCATTATGGTCTTTCTAGGGTAACGCTTGACTGACTGGTCAGGTCTATTCTAGCTCAGTAAGGATGAAGTGGAGCAGGGTGGTTCTTAGAAGAAGTTGGGTGACAATCAATCAACAATTAGCCTAAATGAGGCATGGGTGGAGTGCCACATTCTGCCAGGATATCCCAAGTGGTGCCAGGAACCTATGGTGCTGAGACAAGTCTGGACCAAGTTTGGCCTACACACTGGCCCAGATGTGAATTCCACAGAGGTTTAGTTTGGGATCTGTCCATGCTAGCTGTTTAGTTTGCATTCCAGGTCTTTGTGGGGGGGCTGTAACATGTCTAGCTGCAGGCCATAGGAAACAGGACCGAAGTCTGCCGAGGTCTGCCGGCAACCTAGACTATGTCCATGTTTGGTGACAGACTGTGAGGGTTACCTGGTAGTGCTGCTTCTTACACAGCAGAGTGTTTGGGTTTTAAGCCATGTGGTAGCTGTCAGTCATTTGGGAGGTGTGGTTGGATAGGGATCGGTCTGGACTGGATCATAGCAGGTCCCTGACTCTCCAAGCAGTTAGCAATGTGCTTATGTATGCATATGGAGCTATTGTTTCTGAAAAGATAATAAAATATAATGTGTCCTGCCAAACTTTGCTATCTGCGATATCTCTTTTTGATTGCCATAATGATATCACTCCTTCACCTACATGCATCAAGCTGAGTTTAACATTTATAATTCATGAGAACGTGGAAGCACATCTCTCTCTTCTCTTGTTGGAGAATGATTTAACGTTTTGATGGCAATAGATCACAGCATAGCTCACTGAACATGCAGGCTGTGTGCCACAGGTTGTGTTTAGATTTAGAAAATGTTTTTTTTATTTTTTTTTTACATACTCTTGGTTATTTTCTCTAAGGGGTTTCTGCTTATTACAAACCTTTTTTGAAGGCCATAGTGGCTGAAATTCCTGAAACGCTACAATTTTCCCTGAGATAATGTATGTATTTGAAAAATGTGGTGGCGAACCCATACTATTTTATTTTCTCTGGAAGTGACGCATACTGTCCCGTGTTAAGAACACTAAAATAACATGGATAAAGGAACAGTTTCAGAAGCCTGAATATTACATAGATAGCATCTCTTCCTGTGTTAATTGAATTCAGACACCAAAGAGCCATTTTAGCTCTGGGAACATTTTAAACCCTCCAGTGCCCCTTTTTCTGTGATTTGGACATTCACTTTAGAGTTTTAATCAGTCATTTGATCAGCTGAAGAATGGTGTAAGCCAAAGCATAAACAAAAAACAAATTGTCATCAAGTTCAGCAATGACATACAACGTGGAGGCAGCCCTGGAATTCTATACCTTAAATGCAATACAAATTGAAATGCCTAAGCACTCTCCAAACAGTAATAATGAAAGTTGGACTCCTGCTTTTCACCACAACAGTATAACCTCTCCTCTCCTCTTCCTTCTGTGGAAATGCTTAAGAGACTTGGCGCCAGATCCCAGATTGCATTTTTGCTGCAGTGTTCTTGTTGAGAAAGGAACCCTATACTGTAAAACGTGCTTTAAAGGCCGTAGAGGGTCCCTTTGTTATTTATTAATCCTCTACGGATCACACTCCTCCTTCATCCACATGCTCTCCACTTCAGCACCAGGTCAAGGAACAGAGGCCTTTATGCCAAACACCTAGGTCCATCAGGAGCAGCTGGCTGCCACAGCAGCAGGGATTCAGACAGGCAGAAAAGGCCTTCAGACAGTGGACTGGACCAGGAGAGATTGATGTCCAGAGAGAGTGGTGAAGGTTCAGCTGAAGAGCGAAGAGAGAAGGAATATCACTGAGGGCAAGAGTGTGAGGATCCATCAACGACATATACCGTTTCAAAGATCAGATCAGTTTGTAGCCTTGTGTGTGTGGTTCTTGTCTGTTCTTGTTTTACTTGTGCATGTATTTAGGTACAAATAGTGCGTGCTAACATTCTGTTTGACTCTGCTTATTTGTGCATCCCTCACTCAGATTGTTTATATTCAGAGCCCTTCCAGAGACGAGGGAGTGCTAGCAGATCGGTGGAATTTTTATTCCACTCCTTGACAAGGTGTCAACTGTGTTTATATTCCAATATCTATGCAAAAACTGGCATAACCACCTGTGGTTTAGAGTTCAAGCTGTGCTTATTGTCCCTACACACACACACACACACACACACACACACCCGCGCACACACAAACTGTTCAGTGCTTCCAGCGAATAGTTTGTGAGCCTGTAATAGCTTATTTTCTTCACTCCTGTGTCCTGGGGTGAACTCAGCAGTCTACCTCTCCAGATTGCAGGTCTGGCTTCACTGACCAACCAAACAGCGCTGTTGCTTCTATTCCTGGGTACTGAAGACTGAATGTGATGTGACAATTAATCAACGTGACCTCAGCTGAAAAAGCACATTTTTGTTGATGGGCAACGCTCCTTTGTATGGGAAACATTGTACAGTGAAAACATTTTGAAGTTGAAAAAGTACGTTCTGTGATCTGTCAGTGTTCAGTGGTGTGTGGAACTTGGAATTCCTTCCAAAACTTAAATACCCATTTAAGAATATATCAATGCTTTGTTCTTTGGTACAGATAAAGGCTGAAAATGGAATTTAATCTCCATGAAGCGTATAAAGCGTTATAAAATGAATCAACATTCAGTGCAGAAACCTAATCCAGAGGAACTGTTTGGCTTGGAATCCCCATAGAGGACTGTTCAATGTATGCCCAGTATTCCTGGTCTTTTGAAACACATTTCAGTAATATCCATCTAATTTCCCCTTTTAATGCATTGGCTCCAACCTCATGTTAGCTCTCCATAATGGACCCAGGAGAAATCTGGTCTAAAAGGGATGAGGTGGACTACATGCTGTTAAAGAGATGAACCGTGTGGGGGGGGGGGTTCCTTTGCCCTCCTTGCTTTGTAGTTGGTGGCCACAGCTGCAGCTCTGGAATTTATTCTGGAAGAGGAGATGTTTATTACGTTTCACCCAATGAAGCAAAAAGGGAGATTTCCTTGGATGCAGTGCTTCAGTGAATGCCCTCAGGTTCATTGTGTGAAGATAGCAGACTGTACAATGGCAGTCTGGCATTCTTCACTAATCTTTTAGATTTTACCAGTCCAATTAAACATTTATAAAATCAAACATTTTGATCAAGGCTCACCAGCTTATTTCTAGCTGCAAACATCTGGAAGATTTCCATGACACATCGATTTGAACTGGGTTTCTGGTATCAGCCAAGACATGGATATGCATAAACACACTCCCAATTAATATGTGAATGATACCATCTGAAAACTATAAAGATATTGTGAATGTATAGAATGTTGTGGCGGACTGGGGGGAGGGAGTGGGGAAAGAGAGTCAGTGTGAGAGGCTGACTGCGTGCGTGAGTCCGGCAGCAGATCGGCAGTTGGACTGTGAGGAGTGGCCGGCTTTGGGGTTCCACGGCTGGACGGAGGTGCGTTGGCGGGGGAGACGGCGCTGACTGCCGTCAATTGCGGTGAATAAAACGGCCTGCTGGCCAGTTGACCCTGCCCTCCTGCCTTGTCTCTGTCTGTCACGGACCCCGGTAGTAGCGAGCTTGCTACAAATGTATTGTGACCCATGGAGTTCAGTTAGAAGTACCAGTAAACTGCTCCAGTTTCTGGGTGAAGCTTTTTGGCTCATTCCCAGAGGGGAGGTCACTGACTTCATCAGTGATAAGCATCATACAGTGTTTGGGCTGCGTAGACACTGCGGCCTTACACAGGAAACTGATTTATGAAGTCTTCTGGGTTTTTTTTTTTTTTTTCTTCAAACCTTGCAGCCTCAATGTAAACACCCTGACACTGCACAAGCTGATTACAAGTGAGGCAGATGGTTTCCTCTCTAAGGGAGTCATGTTTTTGCATTCCCCTGTCATGGGAGAGCTGAGAAATGCATGCATACATGCTAACACACATACTCACAAAACACACTCACAAACATATGCAGTCTCACACACACATGCGCAAACACACACTCACATTCACACATTCATACTGGCAGGTCTCACATACTGTATTCTCTGCTAGAGGGGAGCCTCTATTAAAAAAACATGGCTGTGTGCACATTCCCCTAAGACGGGTCAGAGTGATTTATCTTCTAACAATTTGTCTGTATGTTCTGTCTGCTATGAAAGAGATTTGTTTGAAGCCACAGGGCTTTGCAATGAGCAAATTGTTTCACCAGGTACTTACTTAAATCACTGAGGTTCAAATAAGCCTTAAAGATAAATCCCTAAAATGAATATCCCCATATAGTAAATATATCATCTAACTCTGGCCATCTGTGTGTGTGTGTTACAGACATGCTATCATGTTCTGAACAAAACACATCAAATGATCAGTGAACTCAGGAGCTCTATGTTTTTGATTGACAGTAATGAGAAGGAACCATATATTCTTGGTTGTGAAGATGATGCTTTGATATGGGTTGACTGTGCAGCAAGAGCTGCCTTGTGCGTGTCAGCTCTTGCTGAAGGACATCATAGTGGAGTCACGAGTCATTTAATTTTTTAGTTATCAATGTGGACTTGAGATTTATGAATGCATGCACTGAAGATCAAGACTAGATGTTGACAGAATGTTGATGCAACTAATGTCTTGCAACCAAATGAACTTCCTGTTGCTCTTTTATTCCTGTTCAAAGGAAGCAAAGTCCCATTTTCAATTGCTTATCTGCAGGCCAAAGACGTTCTCTGAGAATTTAGTGTGTAAGGTCATTTGTTTCCTGAAACCCTTGGGTCTTAAGAACATACCTTGTGACAGACTTATTTTGGTACAGTTGCAGGCTGTTCACTTTGCTCTACTGGTTGTGTGAGGGTGTCAAAGCACTTTCAAATGAAAAGCAATGCAGCTTATTATCACAAGTGACAGTGTCTGTCGACCATAACTGCAGGGGTTGTTCTGGTAAAGAGGTAAATGACCAGCAGGCCACAGCAGTGACCATAGTCAGGATGGATGGCTCTAGTCCAAAACTGTTGATTTAGTCAATCATGAGTCAACAGTTCCCAGCAGAGGGGGATGGAAGGTTGGCGGGATAGAGGAAGGGAAGTGCCATGGTGTTGAACGATTACATGGGGCTTAAGCTTCAGTAGGGCAAGCAGGAAGCGGATGCCTGGATGATTCAGAGGCAAAAAGTGAGTGGTGCGGACCAACAGATGTGGGTAGAGACTGCTGTAAATGTGTGTGTGTGTGTGTGTGTGTGTGTGCGTGAGGTTATGTGCATGTGACCATATGTGCCTGCATCCAGTTTGTGTACAGAAGAACACATACAAAAAGTGTGTGGATCTTTGCACAGGCACACCAGTTCATCCACCAGTTCGTCTCCTCTCTCCTGGCTTGTTAGGTCCTGTCCCTAGAATGTGCTGTCAAGTAAACCTAGTGCTAACCTGCAGTCTATTGTGCAGCGGTGTTGGCTGCCAACCTGGCTGGGCTCTTCAGTCCCATCAGCAGCTGTGTGTGCAACCTTGTTATTATCCCGATTATACACCTCCAGCACACTCCTACAGGCTCCACCTTAATGAGAGGGAGAAAATACTGCATCTAATGGCTCTGGCCCATGTCATCATACACACACACACACACATACACATGCATGCATACACACACACTCAAGCTCACTTTTGACCTGGTAATGGGTTTTTCAACATCAGTTGTTTCCACGTATTTTCATTCTGCAAAGCATTTATGCATGTTCATGCTGGTGTGTATCTCAATATCCATACTCTACACTATATACCAGCCCAGTTGCTCTTGGGGACTTAACTGTGGGAAAAGGATGAGTGGAAACAGATTGTTTGTTGTCATATTATTTATGTCAGTTTCTATGTCATTATACAGAGGCTTTTGAGAATGCTGTGCTCCCTCCCAATGCTATACGATTGTTTGTGGTTGCAGCAAAAGCAGGCCTATCCCACATCCCTGCTTGACGTTTCGCTTCAACTTGTTCTCAGGACAGACATAAATAACGTTCTCAGCAGAGAATATTGAGGGTTTGTATTTTTAGTTCATATCTGTGGGATAGTTCAAGTTCCCATTCTGCATGTCTCTCTCTCTCTCTCTCTCTCTCTCTCTGTATATACAGTGTATACAAAGCAAGGGGTGGCTGTGTTTTCATAAAGGGGATGACAGTGAGGCTTAGCATCCTTTGGGAAACCAGTGGTTCCAGGGTGCACAAGGGGAGGGGCCATGTGGATGTATTTGGCCCCTGATTTCGCAGATTTAGTCCCAGGGGGATGATCACTGGCCAGAGGGAGAGACCGGCAGGATAAAGGAAGGTCAAAATATTGTCTGGATGCATGTTCGCTGTATCCTAATGAACTGAACTCCCTGTATGCATAGTAATCCATCCGCTTCCCTCTGCAAGACAGACAGAAAGAAAGTCAATAGGAATCTGTTTGTGCCATTAGCTCAGCATCATCACAAGACCTTCACAGCCTTTAGGCTTTCCCCAGAGTGAAACGATGTCATGCTTGCTTGTAGGCCAGAGCCATGAGAAGGGTCATTACTAACAGTTAAACAAGTAACTCTTTAATTGGCCCAGCCACACGAGGGTTTTTTTGCTACTCAAGGACATTTAGCTTTGCCCATGTGAACAAGAAATTAGGGCTTTTCAGAGAAAAACCTGAATTCACCGCAGGCACTGTGCTTCCAATGGGCCCTTTCCTTTATCCTATGTTTGATTAATAAGGACACTGTCCCTGGGGTGTAGGGGTGACAGCACAAGGTCTTAAAGCTAAACAGTCTACCAGCAAAAAATCTGTTTGTGCAAGATGAACAGTTTCAACTTCAGATTAGGGGCTGCACACACACTGTTTAACATGTGTTTAACAAATGTACTAACAAATCATTCATAATACATAGAAGTAATTGTTAATGATCAACAGATAATTTATAAATCATTAGTAAAAATAATGGAAACTATGGGCGCCTCAAGAAGGGTAGGTAGGTCTAACTGTCCATGCCCATCATCAACCCTTCTTGAGTTGATGATGTACTAATGATGTACTCAGTTATAAATGTTTTCAGTATGAGAAACTTATTATTATCTAATTAATCATTAATAAGGCTTATAAACTTTCATTATTCTAAAGCACTGTGTTTTTCTGCTGCGGACCAGGAATAGCTAAGATTGCTAAGGATTCGAAACAGCCTGCAGTTGGTTTCCTGTTGGTTGGCCCAGACTGTTTATGTGTAAACCAAACCGTAGCCTCAGAATGCCAGGAGACACCCACGCTGCTCTTTGGGGCTTCCACTCTGAACTGGTGGGTCCTCAATCTTGGTGTCTCAGTGGACATCAGAGGGGAGGATGAGGGCTTGTACGGGGTGATGGTGCAACCTCTTGCCCAGAGCTGTATCTGAAACGCACAGGAGAGTCTGGGGTCTTGGTTTGTATGTGGGAGGCTGAGGGTAGTCACTTTCACGGACTGACCTGTGAGCTCAGTCAACAATGTCACAGATGAGAAGATGATGTTAATGATGTGCTGCCTGTGTGATCTTGGTGTTACGTGAAGTTAATTAAGTTAAATAATCACGGTGCAACATGTAACAGATCAGCTCAAGGAGTCTGAGGTCCGTTTTTCTTTCTCTCCCTGTTTTTTCTGCATGTCCAGTTGACACAGTGTTCCTTGGGGAGATTTGTCATCCTATCCCTATTTTTCTTAAGCGATCATCAAGCATTTGGACGTCTGTTTTGCAGTGCTGGAGCTAACTAGGAGGCAATGTTGGATTGGAGGCCAGGTCAAGGGTGGTTGGGGGGTCCGGGTCACGGTCGGTTGGCCAAAGACGCAGAATGTTCTAGATGTGATTGCCAAATAGTTTTGACAGTTGACAGCTGCTCTCCCTGTCTTCCTCTGTCTATCTGTGTGTGTGTGTGTGTGTGTGTGTGTGTGTGTGTGTGTGTGCACGTGCAAGGGAGGCCAGCTAACTAGCTCCAGCTTGCTCTGGGACTGCTGCCTTTATCAAACCAAAATCACCACTCTTGCTGTTTTTAGTGTTAGCCTCAAATTTTATACTGTGTAAGCGTTAGTGTCTATGGTTATGCCCCATTATATTCTATGATGTCTTGTAAACTTCAGCTATAATTTTTGAGACATGATGACTGAGATTCTGTTGCCTTGGCAGTACAACTTTTCATTTCAGTGATCTGCAAGATAGCTACTGACAAGAAAGATTTTATGTGGAATATGAGATGTCAAAAATAAAATCTTTGCAATGAAAGTTCAGAACATTTTGAAGTTTACTTTATGGTTACGTATTTTATCTCATCACCACTAGTAATTTCACAAGGCTTAACAAGGAGGCGATACGTCAGCCTGGACAACCACAAGTCACACAAGACAGCTCAGTTGGTAGAGCATGAGACTCTTAGTCTCAGGGTTGTGGGTTCAATACCTACATAGTGACAACTATCAACAACTAACTATGTAAGTTGCTTTTGATAAAAGCATCTGCTAAATGACTGTATTATTTATTTTATTTGTATCATGCAAGTCTTTCATGTGTGACCAGTGGATGAATGTGTAGACACAATGGTTCTTTTCATAAGGCTGGTTAAACGTTTTATGTTTTTGTCGGTAATCAGTGACTGACACAGTGGATGATGGATTGATTTCAAACAGCTCCAATATATCCGCTCTCCAACTTGAAATAGAAACTAGTGCTTTAGTGACCGAGCCTCACCAATCAAGCTTCAATGATTCTATGAAGGAGGCTTTAAACACAGTGCAAGGCTGTTTGTACTTCTTCTTGACTATATATCTGACCCTATATTTTCCTGTCTTTTACTGTTTGTCATAAAAGAAAGGCTGTCATTACTCTGTATGTGTAAACAGAAGGGTACTTTTGGTGTTGCCAGGGATGGTGTTGGTGGCGCTGGGGCAGGACAATATTGGAAGTTAATTACTCATTACCTCAGACTGCAGCTGACCATTATCCCCTGGCTGGATTTCACTCCCTCTACGCTCTAAGCAGACTGACAATGAATTGGTGTGATTGGCTGTTCAAAGCCATGTTGCTTGGGACCTATTAAAGGCTGATAATGGCACATAAAGGCGTCCGCTAGGGCTCCTTCACTGTATCCAACAATGTAAGGCTGTTGGAAGAAGCTGGTCACATAGTTTCCACACACACTCACACACAGAAGTGTATTGTAATACACATTCATGCAGTACACCCTTACATTCACACAAAGACCTATTCTTGAGTTTGCAAATGGAGATTAGATTTGTAAAACATTTGTGGTCTCCTAGGTTTTGTTTGTTTTGTAATGTTGTTCAGATGTGAATTGCTTCAGTGATGGAAAAAATTGAAGTGCAATACTAGTCCTCTCTTGAATAGATTTTATCGTTATAGGGTTATGGGGTAAATATACCATAATATCCACTGTTATACTGCTTTCAAGCTGCATTTATATTGTATTACATAAGTCCTTGAGCAGACATTCTATCTAGATTGACCTACATTGAGTGCAACAGTAGAATGAGCTTAAATTCCTGGATCCTCAACATTACAAGCAACAAATAGCAAGGAGTACAAGGGTCAAAGACATGTATAATAGATAACAAATATTCTTTCCAACATTCCTTCATATTTTGCAAGGAACATTTTGAATAAATTCAGGCCTCGCTGCTTTAATTTGAACATTTAATAGCACCTAGCGTGATGTCAGTATCATCATCATGACAAGCTGAGCAGGAGGAATGTGAGAGGTGCAGCTAATGTGCTTGGATCCTCACAGGGGCCTGAAGGCTTTTGGTGTCAAAAAGTGAGACAGAGAAAGGAGCGAGAGAGAGAGAATGGAAGAGTTGGAGAAGAAGTAGGGAGAGAGATGTTGGGTTGCCAAGGTGTTGAGATGTTTACGTTATCCCACCCCTCTCCCCTCAACTTCTCCAGTCCCTCCGTTCCCCGATCAGCGGCTAGCCTGCGTCAGTTTAAATTCTGTCAACTCCTCTGTGTAGAGTGAGAGAGAGAGGGAGGGAGAAAAGAAGAGAAGTGAACACTAGGGCCTTATCCTAGCCTACACGGCCCTGGAGCTGTGGGACCACTGCCCACCCTGTTGAGGGACCGCCTTGGTCTCTCAGTGCTCCCCAGAACCATTTCCTGTCCTAGGCTTCCCGCCTAATACCAAACAGACCTCTCCTTCTGTCTCTCTCCTATTCAACGTACTGCATGGGTGTGCCGGAACGTAGGTATTACACTCATTTATGTATCCAAATGCTTGAATACTGGACAAGGGAATCAAAGGACTTAAGCTTGTGAATTCAAGTTACCTTTGAAAGAATTCAAGTTACCTTGGGTTTGTCATTTAGGAAAATGTATCGTCCAGAATCTGTATGCACGTGCATGTATGTCCTCATACATGTGTGCAAGTGTGTTTCCATCCATATGTACAGGTAATTTATTAGTTCTGTATGAAGAGGGAGTGGAAACTCAAAGCAGGAAGGAGATGAGACCCCTGATCACAAAACAAGCCTCATGCGCAGGAGCTCTTGCTATGGGATCCCATCTGTCTCATAAAGAAGCTACTCCTGGCAGATGCCTCCAGTGTGCTTTTTATGGGGGGCACCAGGGCCACAGAGACGTGTGTTTTTTTTTACATACCAGAGAGAAGGTGTGGGATTTACCTTAAGGTGTAGATCAAGACTGGATCCATCCACAGTTCTCAAGTGCCAAGGTGTTTGCAACTTGACAAGCCTGACTGAAGAATCACAGTTTTTTCCCTTCCTCTTCAGTCCATTTTTTCATCTTGCTCACATGATTTCATTGCCAGTTGAAGTAAGCAAGCAGAGCTCTTAGCAACATGTGTTTGGAGTTTGAAATCCTTGTATGCTTCTGATTTAAGAAAGAACTATGTTAATTCTCTCAGGGAGTCCTCCTATGGTATTCATTTCAGCGTTCTGTGTTTTGTACAGATGAGTAATTCATCTGTACGGGCTGTTTTTGACTTATTTTTCTCTGAGGCTATAAATGGGAGGTGAAGCTTGACTTTATATGTTATCCATATCAATTATCAGATTATTACCTTTCCTGGAAAAAAAGCATGCTATTTCTTTTCTAAATGTCCTCTGAATTGAAATGTGTGAGAACACATGCTTGCACTTGCAGGATGATGACCAGTTTGCATATAGCTGTTGCATGTGTGTGTAGAACCATATGAGTTTGTCTAGTAGTGTACATGACACTACATTTTCACTTAGTGTAAAGTGTCTTAGCCAGCACAACCCAGCCTTTCATCACAAGTGTTTCCATGGACCTTGTTATTCACACATCCACCCACACAGGGCAGGTCACCAACAAAGGATCTCTGTGGTAACCTTTTGAAATGAGTGGGCGATGCCTTCTTTCATGAAATGCACTGCAAATATTAATCTAGGTTAGAGACTGTAGTTAGCTTTTGTTCTTCTGAAACCTGTTTGGAACATATCACGTCACTTCACCCTGGCAGCGAGCTTTTGGTGAACGAGTGCTATCTTGTTCAAACACCCCTCCCCTCTAACATGCACGCATACACCTTCACTGCTTGTTTCATCCTTTCCCCACCTGCACTCTTCCTGAGACAGACCCATCAACCAAGTATCCCTCACTGTTTCATCCGACAAAACAGCTTATGATGATATATATACATTACCTTGACCAGCACCACAACATACTTATGCTATCAGTAAGTTCCTTGAGGAGGTGCATTGGGTTTGTCTAACTTGAACTAATATAAATCTGGCAGCCATTGGTTCTGTGCAATTAGACCCTCCCTCTGCAACCTCGATTTCATTCTCTCACTCTTTTTCTATCTCTCTCTTGCTTACTTTCTCTTTCTCAGCCTCTTTTGATTACTCCCTCTCTCTGCCTCTCTCCAACCACCTCTACCCCCAAGCTATCCACCCTCCCTTAGACCGACTCAGTGCTGGAGTATAAATCAGCCCCAGGGACAGGTGGACATCTGCCAGCCATGAGGAGATCCAGGCAGGAATGCAATCAGGGATGCAGCTCTCCCGATGAAACCATTGAAACATTCAAATGCTGGCCCTGAATATAGGTACTCAGCCTTGCCCAAACCCCTGTTCCAGCACTTTCACCTCCTCTTCATTGAGTGAGCTGACAGCAATAGGGAAAGGTACTGGAGAAATGCCACCATCCTCTTTTGTCTCGTTCGCATCTAACCTTTTTCATTAGGGGCTGGGGAAAAGCAAAAATTTGGGAAAGAGGCAGAGGGAGGTTGTTTGAATTGGAGCGATGAGCCTGATGGGATGCGAATTCCAACTGAACTGAGTCTGTCACCAGAAGATTTTGTAGCCCTTCATGGGTACTCAGGTTGTGCCTCTAGTGAGCGGGTTAATGAGTGAAATATGTGGGCCGGGGACCAAGATGTTGTTTCAAGCCCCAGCAGGGTGTAGCACAATAACAGCTCTGCTCCGACATTGACCCTTTGGAGGGATAACATTCACTCCTCATTTCATAGCCATTTTCCCATGAAGACCATGGGCAAGATTGATAAAAACTTTGATAATTGATAATCAACTTTGGTCAAGGCTTAGCTTGGTGGCCTAGAGTATTTATAGCTGAGCCTGTTAAGCTGGTAGAGGGCCCTCGCAGTTCAGGAAACCATGGCAGTAAAACAGTTGGTTGCAAAATATGACAAACACAAGCTGGGAGTGTGTGATGTGAACATGATAACACTAGAAGGCAACAGTGGTGTTGCCTGAATTGTGTGGTGGAGCATCAGTGCAATCTCACGTGAAGCAAAAATAAGATTGCATTTCATAATGGGGGCCCACGTATTTTTGAGTGCAGCTCACAACTGTTAGCAATTAGTATGTTCCTTCAGCAAGGGAGTTGACTTATTATTGTGATTACATGTTTACCATGTTTTGTGTGGTGTTGCTTTTGCCAAAAACCCTTAAACCTTCTCATTATAGCTGCACTATGTAGTTCTGGGGAGAAAATGGTTCATTGAATAATCACTTACAAATGTTTGGAGCTTATTTCTAAATTCATCAAAAATTATGAACAACCTAAACGATTCTTTGTTATATTGTTAGCATGATGGGAGGGTAAAGGCTACAGTGAAATAATAATTTTCCAACTTGCTTGGGGATGCTCTTGTGACTTTATTTCAGTACTTGAATTCCAGGTTAATCACTCTGAATGCTATATTGCATGAATCCACATAGTGATTGAATGTAAGTTGTCAACATGTTTGAACCAATATCACCAAGATGAAAAATGCATAAATGCACAATAAAATGTCCATTCAAAGATTGATGAGTAAATTGGTTCAAACATACACAGTTATACATCAGTTGTTCCTTGTTTGTCTAGTTTCTTGTCACCCTCGACTCTATGTGGAAAATCTTGGCTTTTGAGTTTTTCTGCCTGTTTCCTTAACAACAGAGGGGAAGACTCCCCCTCCCACCGCTCCCTTCCTCCCTCCCCTCTTCCACAAGCCTGCCCATTTTAGGCTGTTCCTCTTTTTTCCATCTGAAAAGGGGATAGTATGACAGCTTTTCCTGCTTTTTGTGGATTGGAGCTGGGAGAGAGAGAACTCTGTTACTCACTCAGTCTCCAACTCTGAGAGGAAGTTACCACCTCTTACCCAGACTTCGTACACACACACAGACACACACACACACACACACACACATGCTCTTCAGGACTTGACCACAGCAGTAACAGGGAATCAGTCAAGGTTGCCTATAATGTTAGTTTTTTTTTAATTTGGAGGGAAAGAAGAGGAGTGATTGTGAATGAGACGAAGCCTAGAGCTCTCTTTGTGGAATGAACAGTTTTGGGGAGACTTCTTGACACCACAGACTGGTGAGTTTGACAGTTTGTATCAGTGTATGGGAAGTACCATGGGAACCTTAGTGAGGTACAACTTTTCTATCACTGTACTTTACACTGGAAGTGCATGACTTTTTTGAGTGTTAACAATAGATTTAACTGTCTGAAGTTTTCATGCTTTGCAGCTCAAACTTGAGCAAAGGAGTTTTGTTTTGGGTTCCATGTGTTTGGGAAAGCTTGTCAGTTCCTCCAAGCTATAAATTCTGATATCTGGTCTCCATCACTACAGCTCTCGGTAGTAATCTTCTCCCTTCAATTTTCCTGAAATATGAGCTACTTGTCTTGTTTTCAAATGAGAACTAACCTCACTGCTTTAAAACGCCCTTTGATTAAATCAGACAGAGAAGTGAAGTGTTATGTTAACATTGGAGAAAGCTTGCTCTCACTCCTTGATAAGGACTTTTTACAAGTCGATGCAGTAATTTAATTAGTACTTTAAGTTACCCCCTTTCTTTTTTTGATCATCTTCTATTCCGGACTTTCCACCCATGTCCATCCAAACAGTACACCGTAGTGTAGTCCTGCTAAATATGTGCAACATATATTTTATGAACCAGTGCCAAAGAGGAGCTGATGCAGCACTTATGGTTGAGACTGGGGAGGATCGCCCGGGCTTTCCTGTGCAGCTGCATGTTGGCTAACCTTGGGGTGATTAATTAGTTGACACCTTGCCACAATAAAAGCAAACATCCTGTCGCTTTTTGTATTTTTGTGAGGACAGTGAACAGATGTAATATGATCAGAGAGAACTGGGGCGGGAGATATCACAATATATTGAGAGTCCTGTGTTGAACCGTATATACATCATTCATAAGGCTGTATTTCTCTTTTCCTCACTCTTTCACACTCACACACA
>OOFE01003692.1:3090-18638 GCA_900323365.1 Monocentris japonica
TCTGGGGCCACCACCGTGCACAATTGCCGAGTGCAGCTGTAACCAAAAAAAACAATCTTTGTAGCTATTAATTTGTACTCAGAGGTCAGTGCCAGTAGTCATCTTAGTAGTAGTCATCTTAGTGACCCCTGTTTAAGCATAAGTGCATGCCATCTGTGCTAGCGGAGTGGCCATTTGTATGTCATACCCAACCTTATTGCCCTCTTTCCTCTCGTTTGTTTATAAGACATGAAGGTGGAGAATGATAAAAAGAAAATATTAGTTTTGGATAGAAGGTGCCGATGGATGAAATTTTCTGTGTGTATTTATTATCTTTAAACTTGACCATTTTCATGCCAAAGATATTCCCATTCTCGTCAGGGTGGAAAAACCTCTGAAACAGCATTTGGAGCATCATGGGAAACTAAAGCTCTCCATTTGAAAGCCAGACTAATGAAATAGTTCTAGGTGGGTTAGCAGCTCCTTAAGGCAGGACGAGACAGGTTTTATTGCAGGTTTTACAGGCTGACACCCCCTGTAGGAGTAAAATCCTCCCACACCACACTGGTGATTTCTCTGGTCAGCCATGTGAAATAAAAAATAATAACAATAAAAACAAACAGAAACATATCCAGTAACTGGTGAGGGAGGAATCTCATACCAGTGGACAAATTGACTGGCCAATATCCAAGTTTAAAAAAAAAGATGTATTAGTTGCTGTAAATGTGGGGTAACGGTAAATACGTACATTTACCGGTAAATGTGTACATTTACCAACTCCGTCTTAATCACACTCAACCAGAGAGCCGCTCGCTACTGTGACTAGCGTTTTCCACTCACATCTACACAAATCTACACATTTTTTTCCCATCCACATTAACCGGGAAATGTGCACATTTCCCACCTTTCTGGTAAAGGTGCACCTTTACTGCTAAATGTGCACCATGCACATTTAGCATTTTCCAATAGTCTTATGGAACAATATTCTCTATTGTGGTTTATTTCTGTGAGGTGCTTTATGATTGTATGTCTTTGTTTATATACACTGTATACACTCACCTCCTGTTAGTATTCTAGTTCCATTCCACGCAAGTGTCTCTCATACGGCTGATGAAGTGAATGGGATGGAGAGCTGTATACTGTTACCCATCCATTGTTTGCTCTGTGTGCTCTGATGAACGCTGATTTTAAACTGAAGCGGAAACACTGCATTGATTTAAGCGTGGAGATATTTTCCTCTCGTTCCCACATTTACTGTTACATATCCATCTAGTGTAAGTACACAAACAGTAGCGGGTAAGGATCCTTCTGATAATTGATGGTCTACTTGGAGAGCGAGACTACACTAACAACACATTCATCTGCGTGGGCATGCGAGCATTATGATCCGTCCAATGAGAGTTCATGTTTTTGTTAGGACCTGTCCAATGAGAGTCATTTTGGCTGTTGCTTTATGACAATCAAATTTTTATATATAGAGTATAGGAGGACTCCATCTTAGACACTCAAAATGAACGCTCCGACCACGCATTGTTAAACCCAGAGTTCAGCTGCAGACAGGTGCACCTGAATATTCATTGGCAGTGAGCCCTCACTGATTCTAATCACTGTCAATATGTGCACACTTTGCAACTGTCAACTATTCAGAAAACAAAATATGCCCCTGCCCCAACTGCTTATGAAAATTTATGATGCAGGTAGAAAACGGAGAGTTGTCACTATTTAACCGAGCTTTGCACTGAGCCTGAACAATGGAAAACGTTTTCAAACGATGTAGGTGAAAACCAACGCGCCTCAGAGACCCTGGGTGGGGCTTCACATGAATTGTCAATCCTTGCAAATTTGTTCCGCTCCTGCATCTTGTTTAAAAACAAGTTCCAACTACGCCAGGTTAATTGCACCCATACAATATGAGTAATGCCTATATTTGCTTATCGAAGGCATTTTCCAAACTAGTGATTAAGGTATGTGATGTACACATACACTACTACATATGAACCGATATTGGCCGATGCATTTGATATCAGCCACTCGGTGTCGCACCCCACTGATATGATGGAAGTGAGGATATGATTTTTCATAGCTTCAGGGGTGTCAGTCAGCAATGAAACCTTCCTCGCGCTGCCTTAAGGAGCTAAAACTATTTCATTAGTATGGCTTTCAGTGTTTCAATGGGTTTTAGTGTCTCATAATGGGCTAAATGCTGTTTCAGAGGCTTTTTCAAGAATATAGAATAAAATACTAGAAGGGAAATATGAATCCTCTCTTTTTGGCATGAAAATGGGCAAAAAAAAACAATATTGGCCTTAAAAAATCCTTATCTGTCAAACTGTGACTTGAATTTGTGTGAATATATGTCAAGTAAAATTCCTCAAGGTCTCAAGAGGCCTTTGTGTCGGGGGGATTAGGGCTTTTGTCAAAAACGGGCGGGTTCAAACAATGTCCCTCAACCAGCTGGCACAGCACTAAACCTTGGCCACTGCTGAACTGGGATGAGGAATGCGAGGTCAGAGCCAATGCCATTGCCAGGGCTGACTGAGTCATTTTACACTCTGTCATCACTCTTATCACACTTCTACCCCCTCTTTCACTCTATCTTGATTGGTCACTCCTCTCCGGAACACGTCTGCACCCTAGAGGCTTTATCTGTGATTCCTTATCACCCCCAACTCAGCCTATCTCTTACTGCTCTTCCCCCTCTCTTTCTCTCTGTCTCTCTCTCTCTCGCTCTTTTTCTCCACCTCTATCTGTCTGTCATACGGTATTTGTCCTTCTCCATCTTCTGTAATAGAAGTGCAATTATGTGTTGAAAGTAAACAGTGTCGGGGTGAAATAGATGTAAGGATTCGCCAAGACCTCACCAGGAAGACACATCTACCAGACTTAATGATATGATATGTGCTCTGGGTAAATTTTGTGTCATATTTCCTAGTTTTAAACCATAATCTTAGGGATGAACTTATCACTACAGAACATCAGTGCAAATGGCCGGACTTTACACTTTTCACAGTGTCTTTGCTAGGCTCGACACAAATGATGATGTTTTCAAAGTCAGTCAAATTCACAGTGGAAGCACATTTATGCGAGATGTTACGGAATTCCATTTAAAGTCTCTGGAATTGTGCCGCTCTGTTAAAAGTAGAAAGGCTGGGTATTTGGTGTACAGCCTTTGGAGCTGTTTGCCCTTGGCAATTCTTTCATCTTTGGATTTTATATGAGTCAAACAGTGTTTGGTAAATTTGACTGGGGTACATCAAGTAGCTGGAGTTCTTGTGCTAATATTGACCTATTGGAGTGGGTGAAAAAGGAACGTGTAGGACATGAAGATCCCTCCGAGATGGAGAAAAGACAGTGCAAATTGTTAAAGGACAAGTGTGTTTGATATGCACCTTGTGTCATTCCTGCTGTTATTGGTACCTAAGATTGTTAGGTACTATTTGGTAGCTGATTCAACATTCCCTTAGGCTTTTACACTTTTGTTTTCAGAATTTAGCTGACGTTCTTATCTAGAGAACCTTACAATATTATGAGGAGGAAGAAGGGGAAGGGTGAATGGTGTTAGTTATCCATAGCTATGTTAATACATTGATTTCTATCTGAAATTGGTCATTTTTATGCTGCATTATTATTTTGTACTTGTTACTTTTCCTATTCTTGCTATTTGAAAGGATTTTCATTTACCAATGTTTGGCTTGCCAGAATTGTAATCAGACTGGTAACATCACAAATCAAATTAAAAGCAGGCTATAATGTTATTCAAAACAGTATATGAAGCTAGAAGCTGGATGTAGGGACATAACACATCGCACAGGAGAACTGCAAATAAACCGTCAAATTGTGAAAAAAAAAAGCCATTGAGGTGGTGGATGGTGCTGTCTTCCATTGACTGGCCCCATTTTCCTGAGGATAGCGATCACTTGGTATTGTCCTTGTTGTGCAGGTCCTTGAGGAAATGTAGCCGGTGGCCAGTGACTGTGTCAGTAGCGAAGATGCTGCAGAAGTTTTTCCCTGGAGCACGAGAAAAGGGGTAAACCAGACTGGAATTGACAATGTAAGAACGCTTCTAGCGGATAGAGCTATAGAATTTGAAGAACGGTAGTTAGTTGGTTGTATCTCGTTGTCATCCGTTATGGTCACAACTGCGTTATAGTTTTCTGGTGAGAGACGGGGGGGATTACTGGCTTAATTCATTAATGGCTTTACATTTTTAAATAGATTTTTATGCCACTTTTAAAATAAACACCATAATGATTCCTCATGCTGAATGCACCATCCCAGAGCTGCTGTTTGCCTCTTAGTGTCTGTGTGGTCGACTTTTATTGGGTATTATTGCATGGCTTTTTTGAATACTCAATTCTGATTGGCCAATGATTGCATTCTGAGGTCTGTTATTTTTAGATACCAGACCTTCGTTTCACATAAAAGACTGCTGTTATTTAAACATATCACTCCACAGTCAAGAAGTCGGGTTGATTTTGTTGATTTCTAGTCAAATGAACTTGCAACTAGCAAAAAGAAGTTACTCCTTGATTACTGCAGACAAACACCCAGCCATCTTACTGGATTTGTTTACGTTGCTATGGTTACAGTCCTCCTACAGTGTAGCCATGGATGCTAGCTACAGACATTTCTGTGGTTACAGTTCTGCTACAGTGTAGCCATGGATGCTAGCTACAGACGTTGCTATGGTTACAATTCTGCTACAGTGTAACCATGGATGCTAGCAACAGACGTTTCTATGGTTACAGTTCTGCTACAGTGTAGCCATGGATGCTAGCTACAGATGTTGCTATGGTTACAGTTCTGATACAGTGTAACCATGGATGCTAGCAACAGACGTTTCTATGGTTACAGTTCTGCTACAGTGTAGCCATGGATGCTAGCAACAGACGTTTCTATGGTTACAGTTCTGCTACAGTGTAGCCATGGATGCTAGCTACAGACATTGCTATGGTTACAGTTGCTGAACTATTTTTGGCAGAAGCTTGTAAATTACTTGTAGCTTGTAATAAAATAATTTTAAATCAAGATTTTTTATTTAAATCAGTATTTTGCTTTGCCACGGGGAATTGAACTCCCCAGTTGGGGCTTATTTTGTGATAAAAACCGGCTCGTTCTGCATTATCCCTTACTTATAAGTCTCCTGTAAAATGTTCTTTTCTCTTATTTCCATTATTTTTCCTGCCTTCTACCTGAGCTGGGGAGTTGTCTGAAGAGGAACAAAGTGTTGCTGCATTGGCCATGAATTCAAAGGTGCCCGTAATGATTGGGTCTCTCAAAGGGTTAGGGTGACACCCCAAACCCCAGGCTTCCCCATTGCCTCCACTCCCATTCATCCAGCAACACTTTCTCCTACCAGTGAGATGCTGGCCCTGCGCATATTCTCATACTCTTTGATCGGAACTTATTTTCAGAAATAGCCTAAAATTTAGTGAAGTTGTGGTAATCATGGGTTGCAGATCTCGAGACTTGCCCTGTTTATCCGTTTATTCCGGCCAGAATGACTTATTGTTATTTTCCTACTTGTCTAATGGAACTGCATTATCAAGGCTCTGTTTTTACAAGATAATGCCTGGGAAGACGCTGTTTAAGGTCTGGCATGGCCCACAAGATGTCAGATTACCACAAGAAAAGGCCCTGGAAATGAAAGCACACGCTGTCCTGCCATTACATACCATCGCATATAACATTGTGTGACATCAAAGTTATCAACATATTACAGTGTTGACGATGTTAAAATCCAATACATGGCCTTTTTGTGTGCAGCGAAAAATCACCATCACCTTACCCAGAAATAAGGCAAGCAAAAACATTGTAGAATAAAGCCCCGTCCAGTTTCCAGCGAGCCCCATTCCATTTCTTCCAGAGGCGAGCCGCGGCTTACATCGTCTTATGTTTGCTCCGTGTTGTCATTCTCAGCACATTTCATAATGGATGAACATATTTCCTTCGTATACAGGAAAGCCCTGATAATGAGAGTTATCGTTCTTTAGAATTTGCACCACTGATGATAATGGACTTCATTATGTCCCTCTTCCAGTAAGCTGTCACCCTGAACAAATTTAAATTAGCCAGCCCAGAACAGATCTTACGCCAAGATTATTTCCATTCAAGGCACCATTTGGAGCCGTTTTGATTCCCTTTAATACAGCGCTTTTCACTCCAGCAAGCAGCAGCCCTGTTTATTTGACTGTCACAACATTATAAATTACTGGCAGCCTGCTAAGCAACGACAAGAGGGGAGAAAAGTCACCTAGAGCCAGCCGTGGTGAAGGGAACAGGGCGGTGTGAAGGCTGCTGGCTCACTGAATCTGAACAGGGCAAGGTGGGGTCTTGGGCAAGGGACCCTGAGGGAGCCATGTGGTGGAAACCATACTGTGACTCATTCAATAAACTTAATTAATGATATTTTATACATAATGAGGGTGACTGTCCCTTGTGGTCTTCTCTTAGGTTGAGTTCATGGAGAGACAGCAGTTTTGTCGTGGTTGCAGGGCCCATACTGGAACCAAAACAAGGGTTATAACATGTCAGGTTGTGTTAAGGTCATTTTGTGCATGATTTTGTCTTTTTGTAACAAATTTTCCTTGATATGAGCCTCTAATGTTCATAACCTATGGTTCAACTTGTTATATACATATAACAATTATTGCTATAACAACTACAACAGTGGAAATTCTCCAAATTTCCCCATCACAAAACAATTTCATGTTGGAATTGAAGAAAAAAAACATAGGCTACAGAACAACAAAACACAGAAAAACAACCAACACACCTTAAAGAAATGTGTACCTCGAATAGATGTTTTTCTAAAATTTTAATAATTTTATTCCAATGTCAAAAAAACTGCATGAAAGTGCAAATTACAGGTTTTATTATTTTGTGTAAACGCTCTACTTCAGTTCGATATCCAATTCCCCTAATTAAAGACTTGAAATAATATCAAGAGTCTATTTCAAATACAAACCCAGTAAACCCAGAAAATATGTTTGTTGCTGTAAATGATTAAAAAAAAACTCTAGCAGGAATAGCCTGTTTGTATTCATCAGGTTACCCATCTTTTTGTAGCAACTCATTGCTACAAGTTACTCAACAAATAGTCAGATAGTCAGTCATTGGCTGCTAGTCTGTGCCTAAAGTTAACTTGTTTTCAGTTGTATTGACTGATGGCGAATCTCCAGGCTGGCTTTCCTGAAAGGTGTAATAAGCAGAGCCTGGGAGGCTGCTGCATCTGCATTAACACCTTGTCTGTACCGTCTCCCAGGGCTCAGGAGCCGAGGACAGTGCCTTCCCTTCACACCTCGTTACTCCTGTTCCCTCCCCTGACCTTTCCCTGCAGGCAAACACGCACCCCAGGAGACAGCAGGCCAATCAGCACCCCTGCTCCATCCAACCCCAGCCCTTCCAACCCTTCCCGTTTCCCTCATTCGCCTTTCCCTGTGCCCAAATATACTGCCGTTGCAGCTGTCATAGTATCGCTGAGTGGTATCATTGTCGCCAGCACCCATCATTGTCCTCCACTCTATCAGCCAATGCTGTTTACTTGTGTGATTTTTGCTTTGAATCGCTCCAGTGAAAGCTGATGTGACCTTGAAGAGACGTCTGTGTCTTTCAGACCTGAAGAGGAAGGAGAACACTCTTTGAAAGTCTTGTCTTTCATGTCACTAATAGACAGGAGGCTGTCTGAATAGCGTTTTTTCAGCCAGTCATTACAAAGGTTGGGATGGGCTTGAATGCATCAAGCCTTGGAGAGGGAAAATGGAGTTCTCCAGGTGAAAGGAAAACGGGCCCTCTGGCAAGGTTGCGTGGTTTGTCTTTGATGCTCCTGGCTTGACACAGGGAGCTCACCTTGACTGGGTCATTTATTCAGACACACACTGAGTCACCTGGCATGGGGACACCGAGAGACTCAGAACAATTACATTTAGCCTTCATGGCGCCATGACACCAGGGCAGCGAAAAGTCTCTCTATATTAAACGTGCGATTGCCTCAGTGGTGATTGGAAATTAATAAACAACTTTTGTTTTTGCCATGTAGAGTTTTTTTTTATCATTAAAAATAGTCATGCTCTCAAGTAATTTGCAAATAATGTTCCTTCTCGAAGCAAATCAGAAGAAAAATTCCAGCTTATTCACAGTCAGCCATGCCTCTGTTCCTCCACAGGTTTGAGAACAAAAAACAAACCCTCCTATAGCAAGCGAAAGGGAGGCGTGAGAAGCATGTAAATGAGGCAGAAGTACTGGCTAGATGGCACTGACCTCATCCCTTACCCCTTCCACCCTCTGAACAAACCGTCCCAATCTGACCTAGGACGTCTGCTAGTCTCACACCATAGATAAGCTGCAAACTGCAGCGTGGTGAGTCAGAGCGCAGAAAAACCCTGTTAATTGGTCCAGTCTGGCTGGCCCCTGTCAGAGGAGGCCTTTCATGGCCTTTTCATGGGTTCCTCCTGGGAGAACTGAGGAGCCTGCCTGTAATGAGGCACCGTACCTGGTTGCAGAGGGGAGAATCAGGAGGGTCACTCGTGGGCAATTAGGGAGAAATAATGAGAGCTTTCTCTTTCTCTCTGTCTCTCTCTGTTTCTTCCCCCTCCTCCTCCTGTTTCCTGTGAGGACGGGGGGGTTCATCAGGTAACTTTTTAGGGGGATCCCGTGAGAGGCGGCTCTAAGCCATGAGTGGCACTGCAAGACGAGAACCAGACCATCTTATCGGCTAGGATAGGCCTCCGATAAGCACGCACAACATCAGCATTTGCCACACATACGCAGCACAATCAACAGCAACAGCAAGCAAAAGACTGCAGACTCGAAAAAGATGACGATGTCGAAATACATTCATGTGACGCCGGCCATCCCGAGGGACCCGGAAGTAACTGACTCGGTATGTTCATGATCTGAGCTGAATCTATATGCAACTTCAGGCTATCGTAACAGACATGTTGTGAGTGCCCAAGGGCTAAGGTGGGCTGGTGTAGCTCAGCTTGTGTACAGTTCTCCATTATACAGGACTAGTCTTCCCACCACTCCTGGGATTTTGATGCCGCTCGTGTTAGCTGCTGTAGCTCCTTCCTGGCTGCGTCTGTCTGGAGACACTTCTCTGACAGCGATTGATGTGCTGCCTGTCCCCACTTGTAATAGCACTCAATATCCACTGCACTTAATATCCAAATAGCACCAAATCAAAACCACCCGACAGTCTGACACTGAGGTGAGACACCTTGGCTAAGCGATGTGCCTTATTTACATGCACAGAGCCGATTCATTTTTTAGGGGTTGAGAGGTGATTAAGCATTTACATGCAGGTAAGTGCCTCATCTGTGTGAAACTGTCCACACGAGAATAATGGAGACGTATTTGAATCCTAATAGCAGTAGTTAGAGTTGCTATATGCTGGAAAGAGCCAGGGAATCAAATCAAATCAAATTATTGTACAGAGCACTGAGTTGAATAGAACTCCACCTAAAGATATCATTTCTAATGCATTCTACTTAAAGGGAACACAGTCAAAAAAAAGAGTGCGCCAATGATTTGTTTAGCCAGTTTAGTTACACATGAAACCCAGTGAATCATCGTAAACCACTGAACTTTCTTACATTTGTGCAGTCCAATTGATCGGCATTACATCAAACTCTTGAGTCCCAGAAACTAAAGTCAGTGGCAGGCTGGACCGATTCCCTCTCTCTCTTCTCTCCATGCAGCTTTAGTCTTGCTTTAGCCTCGAATCTCGCTTTTGAATAGTCCTTTGTAGGGTTTTATTTTTAAGGAAACTCACAATGGACTTAAGGGTACGCAGCAGTGGGCTTATATGTAGTTGCTGCCCTTTTTTCTTGGACAGACAGGACAGAGACAAAGGCATAGAGCAGCGTTGAACACTTTGTTCATTTGCATTCAGTTTTTCTGTGGAGCGGAGCGACAACACTGATGGCACCACTGATTCGGATCTCGTGCTGGATCTCGCCTTGGAGATAGCGCCATAAATGTTATAGCAGTAGAGGAAGTCCCTCCCTGGTAAAAGCTCCATCTGTGCACATGGGGAACAGAATGTGTGTGAGGCAGTAAAAAATGAATGTGAGGATTGCGAGATGGCCCAGGGAGTCTGTTACGCTGATAGAAAATGTAAAGTGCTATAGTCATGGATGTAATGCAGAATGATTGTCTGTCTCCCCTGTTTATTTGCCAGCGTAAGGGCTGTAATGGAGACAAATGCTCGTCTGAGCCCGCTGCTTTGGCAATCTAACTCCTAGGTATATGTGGCTGTTCAGGCTGCCTACGCTGAGAGGTCTGTGTGAGGGGGCCAGGGGAAAGGTCCTTGGGTGAATATCCTGGGTTTTATGCCTTAATGACTCCTTGTTACTCTCATAGCTATTTCCCAATTGCCACCAGCACTTCCACCCTCGGCGTCCATTAGATGCAGGAAACATGGATCAATACATGATGCAGTTTCCTTAGGGAAAGAGCTAGGCTTCTTTAGGGTGGCTGGCCCACTGTATCTCTCTAGGTCTGTCTTGCCCTCCCTTACCTTCTCCCTTTCCTCTTTTACATCTCATCCTGAGTGAATTCCAGGCCATTGTTACAAAGACAAAGGGACATTTGACTCAATCATTGATCTAAGTGAAGCAAAATTCATAGAAGACAGGCAGCATTTGCTGCAGCGGCTAAAACCAAAGAAAACAAAAGCTGTCACCAAGGCCTTTCTACAGCAGGAGCCGGATGAGTCATCACCAGTCCAACACCCACCCAATAGTGTGGCTGGCACTCAGCATGCCAGCAACATCATCTGCCTTACAAGGGATGTTACCCAGCTATTATCTTTGAACAATGAGACACAGTTTGCTAGTATTAGATTTCACAAAGGTCAGCATCATTTTGCCACTGGAGTAAAGTGTAGTTTTCATAATAGCCGCCCACTAGATGATGTACAAACACAACAAAGCCCATACAGTCTCAGTACATTAAAACACAGCGATGCCCAAAGAAAAAGATGAAGCGATAGCGCACCTTTGGTCACAGCTCTTTGAAAGTTGCTCCCTTTTTCATATTTGTGTCATGATGTTTTATGACATTATTCTTAAGTCGTGTTATCCGTTTGGCTGCTAGAAAAGCCATTAATAGTTAACGTGATAGTGAGGTGCAAATGCTGAAAAAAGATGCTTTTCATGTACTTGGACATCTTCACTTGGTGATATGTCAAGGCTCCACATGTACTGCTGACTTGTGTTTCCATGACAACAACTTTTTTGTTACTCTGGTTCTAATTTTGAATAGCTCAGTCTGGAGACTGGCTTTCCACCGTGATGAATGGTGACGATAATTAAAGCGAAATACCAGTGTTATTGAGTTTTCACATTTCACATTTCTCCACCACTTCAGACGCACCCTCTACACATTAACCTTCTACACCCTGACTGAAATCCAGGAAAAGTACACCGTTTCCAGGGATTTTGCCTGAAATTGTTGTTTTCTTGTACATTTTATTCCATTTTAAATATCTAAAGAAATATAAAAAGTATCACACGTTCTATTATTTTTAAACACTAGATGCTGTAATTCCCCTATGTAAATACTGGAAATAAGGTCAAGCTGCTTAAAGGGTAGAGAAACTTCACTCAGTGGTTCGAATCCCTAGACCGGTTGGGAAAATCTGGCCACGGATGTTGAATGAGCAATGCGCTCTCCTCCTTCAACATCTACTACTGAGCAATTCTGAGGTGTGAATGTGTGTAACTATATGAATATAAAGCAAAGAGTATCTGTGCTCCTTCACTGCCTGAAAAAAGGTACCAATATCTAACTGTTTTTTCTCATCATTTCCCTTCCAAAATTGCAGTTTGTTTTGAGAAAGCCTTGTAATAATTTGAGTTATGTAGTGCTTCCCATTTGAAAGTTCCCATGCTAGTTTGCAGCTCCTCTCAAGGTGAATTGTTTCTGGGGAGCAGATTGTAAATGCAAAAGGCAATGTTTATAAGGCAGTGGTCTTTTTTTCTCCAGTCCGCACTGTCACGGGTCAATGATTTTCATATTTTCTGCGGACTTTGGGTTTTGCAGTTAGCATCCTGTAGCAGTTGAGAGAGGTGCATGGTGCGGCCGGTGATCAGAAAGTCTGAAATTGACCAAGAGAGAGCACAGCTGTCAGAGAAAAACCACAACACTGAAGGCAAGAAATGGAAAATGCCGTCCCCTGCTGTGTGAATGAATACAAGAGGTCCTCTGTGAACTTTTAGTCATACTGTTTGTAGCACAGCATCAGCAAAAAGCACTTCAACAATCTGCAGGTTTCTAAAGGGCATAATAAACTAGTAAGGGTTCTTCGTTCCAAAATGCCTAGCTAATGGTGAGGTACGTGCAGGGAGTTTGAAAGGAGGGGGAATCCCTCTTCTAACAAAATATGGGTGTAAAAGCAGAAGGAAACAACACTTAACACCTCCACTAGTCCCATTGTTATATCTCTGCACCAGTAGAAGTGAGTCTCTCTGCTGTCGCTTCTTTGTCAATTCACCCTGACCTGTTAGACCTCTCCTTTGATGTTGTCTTTAATCGACACGCAATGTTATATTCAGAGTGGATACGGTTTATCCGCCGCTAGCCTCAGCCCTACATTCGTGTCCCTGCCTGCATCACGACTGCGGCACCGCTGCCGAACGGCACCGTGGCTGAGATGAAAGAGCAGAGTGGTAAAAATGTCATTAAAATGGGAGCAAAGGCAAGAAGTAGACAAAGAGAGGGAATGAAAAGGAAGGAGACGAGAGCAGCGACAGGAAGCAGTCTCTTGCTCGGGATCTGAGGAGGAGGCATCAGTATGTGTGCGCAGTGTTTAATAATTTACTCGTCTCTGATCAGACCCTATTTAATAAGCGCTTGTTCCTCCGATATAATCAGGCCCTCTTGGCTAAGGTGTCGGGCTGTGAACTGTGAGGGGCGAGGGAGCGTCGTATGCTCGCCTGCTGTGCGATCGCAGCGGGGGCCTCAGGTAGAGGACACAGGGACACGTCTCGCCAGCTGACTACGGTTATTGCTAACAACACTAACAGGGCACGGCGGCAGACCCGAGCGACTCCTATAGGCCTGCTAACAAGCTGCGGGTCCGCCACCTCTCGCGGCTCCTCTTCGCCAGAGTCAGCCTCCTAATTACGCTCCTCTAAACACGTCGTTCAAGCATCGTCGTACGCGATCATCGCACGTGGTAGGACGTTATCGGACGGGCCCACCTCTCCCTCTCTTTCTCAGTATTACTGGCAGCATCTTCGAAATTCCGACCTTCCTGAAAATGATTGCGAAGTACTGGTGCATCTAAGTATTGTGTTGCCCAAGGCTACTTAGGACGGACTGCAAGCTCTCAGAGGATCCATCAGCGGGCCATTGCTCAGAACAAAAAAAAAATGTCTGAAGTGGAAAATCACACCTGATGGCCTGCTAGCATGGCTTTCAAGCCCCTAGATGATAGTGTGAAAGTCTTTGTACAAATCAATTTTCAGAAAAAAAAAGGGTTTATGATAAAAATAAGAAAGGCCAGACAGAAATCCAGATGCCCCACTCTGTCCTTTGGTAAAAGCCCATTTTCAAACCCCTCCCCGTGAGGAAATGCACTACCAGAGCAGTTTTTTTTTTCCTGACACTCTAGGGTAGACGTGAATCTGCCAGTGGAGCACATTGAATTTGTTTTAAGCTGGACTCCCGCGACGTGCAGCCGGCGCCGAGGCACACACTTTGATACGTGTCGTGCAGAGAAAGAGGTAAAGCGACGACCGCGAGGAAGAAGAAGAAGGAGGAGGGTAAGAGAAGTGCGGCGTCCCGCTGAGGTAATTTGCCTTGGGTCTTAAAGAGCTTACTTCCTCTGCCGGCAGAGTGATAGCAGGCTGACATGGGAAACGGAGTAGATGTGGGAAGCGTGAAGAACAGCGTGAAGAGCCAGTGGAATAACAAGTGTTGTGGCTTGACTTACTTAGCTACAGAGGAAATGAGAAGGAGGAAGACCAAGGCAGGGCTGGGAGTAGAGTAGGGCTCAGCTAATACCTGTCCTCATGCTAAAAAAAAAAAAAAGAACAACAACTTGTGTGTGTGTACAAGTACATTTTACACACACACACACACTCATCATCATTGTCTGTGAACGTCAGACTATAGCGTGTGTGGGTAAGCTAAGGCCAATTTTCATGGGAACGCAGCAGTTTTGAGCACAGGTAAGCGCCTGTGACACCTTTGGCGGTGCCAAGAGCCCACACATCACCCAGAGTTGACAGCATGGCTGGCACATGCCTGAGGGGCTGGGAAACTTCCCCTCTATAATTGCATCCCATGTCAACCCGTGACAAGTCAGCCTCAACCCGGCGCAGGAGCTCACTAATCACCGGCCAGACCTCCTCCACCTCCTTTACCCCGGTGCTCCCCTTGCCTCCTCGTTCACCCCACCCAATCCACTCTCGCTCTCTCTCTCTCTCTCTCTCTCTTTCTCTGTCTGCCTCCCGTTCCTTCTCTTTTTGTCTCTTTCTCCCTTTCATGTTCTCTGCCACCGTCGCCACCCCTTAGCGAGCCATTACATCTTTGTTACAGTTACGCGATGCCATCGATGTAAGTCAACAATGAAGGCAGCTCTTTCTCGTTAGGCCACTTCTTTAAAAAGTGCCCGTTGACGTAGCGGCTTGCCATTTATTCCGTCTGTTATTCTCACTGGCGTTGCCGTGGACACATTTTACATGTATTTTCTGTGAATTACAAAGGTAATTGTCAAAGCGGGTGCCGTGCTGACAATAATAATTGGCTATTTGCTCTCGCAGGACAACTAACCGGGGATTTATAAGCTTGTGAGTGTCACCACGCCACTGTCAGCCACCAGACCTTTTGACTTGAGTGACAGGGAGGTTTTTCTTCAAGAGTTTATGGGCGTGATAGCAAGTTTGTGACATACTGTACTGGCAGAATGTCCTTGTGATCTTGGATAGGAGATGTATGAGAGTGTGTGACCACATCTTTGATCTTTGGCGAGGGGCGTGTGTGTGTGTGTGTGAGTGTGAGAGGAAGAGAGAGAGAGAGAGAGAGCGACACGGTGCTAGTGCCTCCTGCCTCCTACAGATTGAGCTGAGAGCAGCCAGGTGGGGCCCGGTCGGGTCTGGGTGCCACGGTAACGAGATGTGATGGGTGGCCTCTGGGGATCTCCTGCCTTAGAAGTGCTAAACGAGCGAAGCAGAGCAATCACACTGCATATGTGTGTGTGCATGTGTGTGTGTGTGTGTGTGTCGTGAGCCCACAAACACCTATATATGATAGTTTGCTCCCCTGACATTGCGTTTACCCCTGGACTAAATATAAACACGGCAAGACAAGCGATAAGATAAAAGCCTTTAAAGTATTAAATGTTGCCAGGTAACAAGCCTTTTCAGTGACAGATACATACGTGGCCGCTGCTTTGGCTCAGCGCTGTGATGTTGAGTGCTGCAGACAGTCCAAATTCAGTGGAGCTGTAGTGCTGGTCCAGCAGCATGACTCCAGCCACAGAGGTGGCGACAAAACACTGGCCCTGGTCTAGAGAGGGTGACCCCACCCCAACACACACACACACACACACACACACAACA
>OOFE01003698.1:2895-13264 GCA_900323365.1 Monocentris japonica
AAGTTGCTGGGATATTCCTTAAATAGGGTGAGAGATGGTGGCAGCGCACTGAATAAACCCTTTTCTGCATTTCTGATATCGGTGAAGGCAGAGGGCCGGTCAGCGGTTGACTCCTCAAACCTGGCTGAGGGTGTTTTAGCTGGAAGAAAAGTTACAGCAAAAGGCTGAAAAAACCTGCCAAGTGACAGGGATATACACACCCTCAATGGATGAGTCATTTTCCATACCAGTGAATGTAGTTTGGGACACGTCGTCTGACTTTCAAAATGTGTTTCTAATGCTAGGAAGACATCTTTCCCAAATTACTTTCACCTATTTGAACATGACACATCCTTTTTGAGGCTCATCTTATTCACAGGATCTATACTTCATGACTGGATATGGACAGAAGTACAGGGTCTTCCATTGTGTAAAGTACCGTCTCATCTTCGTGCCCACGCCATCCACCAGAAGAAAGAGAGGATACAAGATGAGAGGTGAGGACTGTGAAGCACGTGAATTGAAAGATGTACAAATGTGCTACGTAGGTCGAGTGTGTGGCCTCCGTGCTTTGATGAGGATACGAGGACGGAGCATCCTCAAGTTGAACGGCAATGGAAGTCTGCATTCTAATAAGTAGGAGAGAGTATAAAAGCAACCACCAGAGTGCAACCTTCAGCTGCAGAAGAGAGAAGCAGCCCCAGAAGTAGATGCAAATCACAGAACTTCAGTAGATTCAAGTAGAAGAACACAGGGGCGGAAAAAATACGACCCTGTGCAGAGGTGGAACATGTTGAAGAAAAGCCAAAGAAAAATTCATCACTCAAGAGCAAATCAGCACAAGCTCAGAGCAAGAACGCCACTCCAATCATAATCATCATCACCACCACCTTATTCTTAACCTCACCATCATCCCAACCACCACCACCACCCTCATCATCGTCACCACCACCACCACCACCAGCATTATCAACACAACTGCCATTACACAACATGCCACCACAATCACACAGCACAGGAATAATTAGTTGAGGAGAAGTGAGCTATTAGAGGAGAAAGGCAACCATTAAATCCCAGCTGTCCTCCCACCATCACCCATTGCTGCTGATGTGTAAAACCATCATGCTGTAACTCTAATTCAGCCATTTTCCTGGAATTGGAAGTTTATATGGTTGTTTGTAGTCTATGCTGTGTGTTTCTAGACCTTAGAGCCAATAAATATCATTCAACACCCACTGGAGGATTTGTAAAATGCATGGTTGTCAATCTGACACAGATCTGGTGTGATCTGGTGCGTTGCTACACCCTTCTAAGTGCATTATGCTTTAGGGAGATTTTCATTAAGCACTTCCAGAATATTATTGTGTACTTCTCCATAGTTTAACACACAGGTTAGTGCACTGGAATAAGTGTGAACAACACAACTGTACATTTCTGGCTGATCCTAGCATTGAACATGCTTGTGTATTTTACTGTGTATGGATCCTAACCTATAGAAAAGTATTGTTAGTACACAATAATAATGTGTTAGTATGTGATGAAAATCTCCCTGGCACGTAATGGCACATAAATTGCAATGCAACTACAAAGCGTACAGACGTCACCCCAGGGTCATGCTGGGAAAGGGCGCTCTTGTTCCTCCTACCATTGAACATGGGCTGGGTCGTATGCATCAGGACCCTGATGAGGGAGGAGGTGGTGGACGATCTGTAGGCTGGATTAGAGAGGGTGTTGCTGGGATTTGCGGTCCTTTCTCTGGCCCAGGGGCTGGAGGGGCTGGAGGACGCTGAGACGATGGTTTCTGGGAGAGGTGTGGTCACAGGGGCATCGCTGTCTTTGGAGGATAGCACTGAGTCTTTGTCCACTCCATTACCTGTGAGATAAAACGTAAATAACAACGTGGTGTGATGATTGCATTTATAACATGCTTTTCCAAATAGTAGCAGCAGTAGTAGTAGTTATCTCGTCTATGTTTGTTTGGTAAAGGACAGAGTAGCCCAATAATCAGTATTCAATTAAACAATCTTCAACCAAATCTGACCTGGTGCAGCAGTAGCAGGAGCAGTTGTGGTTTCAACCAGGGAGTTGCTGACCATGTCTTCATAGAAGATATCTGTGACCTGGAAGTCCTCCAAAGGTGGGGTGTAGAGGTCCGCTTGTGGGGAGGGAAGGCCACTCTCGGCAGATTGGTCTGGTGGACTGTGACCCCTGGTCTGGACGGAGAAAAGACAGAGCGTTAGGACAGTTTGAGTTTTGGGATTTGAAGGGGGAATTGGGGTTTGGAAGTGGGTATTAATCTGGTGGGAGGTGGAGGGTTGGAGGTACGATAACAGCTGCTATCTGGTCACTTCTATCCAAAGCTCCTTGCAGGACAATGAATGCATATATTTTTAGTATGGGTGGTCCAAGTGGAGGTCAACCCTAACCCTGGCAGTGTCAGTGCCTTGCTCTGCCCAATGAGCTACAGGACAACATACCAAAACACATTGCTTTGGATTGAATTAAAGAGAAAATACACCCTAAAACACTTTGGTGCTATTGGTGATGTATCTTTCATTTCTGGCCCATTTGGTTGGCAGCAGAGAGAACCACCTTCTCTGTTGATAATCGTTCTGGGAAATCACTAACTGAAGTAGAAGTAGACGAGGCAGGCTGTGGGAAACTGGGTACACCAAAAAATAAATTACAACATTTCATTACAAGATAACTCCTGGAATGCATTGATCACAGATTGATGATATCTACCAGTGTGAGAGTATGTGAGAGTGGATTTTTCCTTTCAATTAAAAAGCCTAGTACACTGCTGCTCATTTTGGGACCCACTACAAGCAAGACTACATTTCAATTTTGTGTCAAAGTCCCAAAGGATCAGGTTTCAGATTAAACTAGGTTACAGTGGAAACAGGATACAGAAGTTATTTGATCATAAACATAAAAACATAAAAATCCATGAAGACGACGATGTGTTCAGCCAACTACCTGGTGTGGCAGCACCGATAGGGAGGCCTCTTCTGTGATTTGCCGGCGGACTGTTGGCAGGCTGGTTGTCCGGGCAACCGGAAACAGGAACCCCGGCTGCTCGGTGACCACGGTAACCCAGATATCGCTGTTGCTGTCAGAGGCGCCGCTGGTGAACGCCTGCTGCGGTGGGATCTTCTGGTTCTCGTCGATATGGTTCTGGTTCATACCGGTCTGGTCGAGTTTGGACCTGTTTCGGTCTGGTTTCTTCTTCACATTCTGGTCCAGTTGAGTTTTTGGTAGACCAGCAGGCTCAGAGGAAGTCTTGAGGATAGAACCGGTACCAAACTGGGCTGGGAGGTTCTGGCTTTCTCGGGTTTGGTCTCTGGCCTGGTTCTGATGGTCGGTGGGTTGGTTCTGGTAAACTCTGGTCTGCTCCAGTGGGATCTCCTCCACTGGGCTCTGGTCCTCTGGAGACAAATCCACCTGGTTCTGGTTCTCCGCTTTCTCCCATTTGGTCTTAGATGAGGCCTACGGTGAGGAAAATAAAACACTATAGTGTGGAGGTCTGCCAGTGGTTATGAGGGTCAGGCCACCATGTTGGAGGAGTGACAACAAAAGGAAACACTGTCATATTATCGCCTCTTCCTCCTTGATCTTTTCACCCTTTCAATATAATTGAAACACTCTACCACTGCACAGAAATCAGGTAAATATTCTTTGCCACAGCACTGTGGTCTTCAAGAGCAAAAGTCAGGAAGGGTAGACAGTTCAATCCTCCTCCTGGGCGCTAGCAAACTTCATCTTGCTATAGTGGGGAAAAAATAATTTTTAATACAGTATCCAATTAATAAAAGGAGGAAATAATTAAATAAATAAATAAATAAAAGGAAGCAGTGCTACTGTGCATGTGTGGTTCAGTTGCTAACGTTAGCAAGCTAGCCAAGTAGCTAGCCAACATTAGAGAGACAACTGACCTGTTAGCAGACACATCTAAAAGAATATTCCATATATACAGAGAGCCATAAGATATGCTATAAGCTATGATTGCTAACTTTTCAGTTGCTAACCCTTAACCAGCTCTATTCTCCACAGATGAAATGAAGGCAGCTGATCAACCAGGGAGCCAGAGAGCTGAAATCACGTTCAAATAAACTGATAGTTAGACATAATCAGCACCACGGATGTGCCAGAGTCAGTTAGGAAAAGCCTTTTTTTTGTTGTCACTCCTCCAACATGGTGGCGGGTCCCTCGCTCTGCGACAGCCTCTATTGACACTGTCAATATGTGTCACTGATATGATTACATCATCTGCAAACTTCAGCACTGAAAAGTCATTCAGCAAAGTGGAATGGTAAAAATGCTGTGCAGCGTCTGGTGAAACCACAGACAGGTACAGACGGTCTCACCTCCTGGTTGTCTTCTGTCTCTGGTGAGTCTGAAGCATCTGAATCACTTTCTGGAGACAGGAGAGGAAGGTAAGTTAGAGTACGTGTATTAGGGATGTGCAGAAGTCTATTTTTTCATGGTTGACATGGTATCATGCAACCTGTTAGGAGGCCTTTAGCGCTGCACCCGAAGGTGATCATTACCAGATAATCAGGGAGCAGGTGTGGAGCCGATGTCTGACGTAAGACACATTTCCCAAATCAGTCAGTCTGATTTTTTTTTAAATGCAAGTGTGAAAAAAAAAAAAAAATAATAATAATAATAATACAAATGTTAATGCACATCCTTACAAACGACGAGTCGACTGTTTTGGCACATCCCTAGTGTGTGTATGTGTGTGTGTGTGTGTGTGTGTGTGTGTTCATACCAGGGTTTTCTAACGGCATGTCCACTATAATCTGGTCACTCCATCGTCCCGTGAGTCCATTGGTGCAAACAGCGACCACCTGAACCACGTAACTACTGTTGGACAGCAGGCTGGGGATGATGGCACCCTGCAGAGACACGGGGAGATGTTAGAAAATGACTGATGACAAAAAAAAAAAAATGAAATTACAACAGATGCAAGGGCACACACAGACTTAAACACACACACACACACACACACATAGATATTTGGGACACTCAGCGACCCGTTAGAGGCCACAATTGATCTCCACTATCAATCAATTGCTTTGATCAATACAGTTACACATGTAAAGGGTTTCTGAGGGAAAGGGATGGGTGAGGTCAAAGAGATGTGTTGACTTATTGATTGTAGATCTGCCAACTGCAGGGGATGATGTATGGAGAGAAGGAGGGATGGGTATATGAATGATGTATGTATGTGTCCATCAGCTCTCAACCAAAGACAGCAAGAATAATACAGGAAATCAGGCGATCCTTCAAAATAAACTGTCACATTTTCCATGTTATTATTATTGCTATTATCATTTTCTTTTTGAGGATTGTTACACAATTTTGATCATACAGTGTACTTCCTGTCATTGTCTTATAATAAACCAATATGAGTTATAATAATAGTAATACCTCTAGGATGGATAGATGGATGGATGGATGTATACGTAGCTGCTCTGTTCCTATAACCTCCAGCATGGGACTACAGCTATGACTTTGTCCCTCCCACCTTCCATTCATCCCTCACTTTCTCTCCATCCACCCATCCATCCAACCTTCTTCCCTCCCCGGCCTCTTCCCTCCCTCCCTCCATCGTACCACGTCTTGGTCTCCGTCAGTCCGGTACTCGTGTCTGCCTTGCCCTCTACCCTGCAGCCTCTGGTAGGAGACGGTGTACCAGTCGATGGTCGTGTCGTAAACCACGCGAGGACGCTCCCACGTCACCACGATGGTCGTGTCGTTCTGGGCGTCGGCCTGGACGTTCTCCGGCTCCGAGCTGCAGGCTGGGGATGGGAGAGAGAGAGAGAGAGAGAGGGAGAGAGAGAGAGAGAGAGAGAGAGAGAGTATGACTTCATTAAAAGGCATAAGGCTCTTTTCTGAATTTATGAATACTGTATTTCAATTTCAAAAAGAACTCCAAAATAAATCGCCCACGCTGAGAGCAGAGGGGGATCCAAACTACAAAGCCGAGCTCCCTAGCAACCCGAAGACCTACTTTCAGGTCGACTTTTGAAAAAACAGAGAGCATTGTAAATTATATCTACAGAGAACCTGTTTGAACTTCTTTGTCGTAGCAGATGCTGGGCAGAATTTTAGTGGGGTAACAATAAAAACTGATCCCTGTAGTCGTGGGGACATTGTCTTTCCTCCCCTCCGCCTCCACAGGGAGGTCAGAGGTCAGGGGGTCAGCTGCAGGACAGCGCCCCCTGGAGATGGTAGGGATTCAGTCAGGTCCTCTGGTGGAAGGACGTCTGGTCTCTAAGCACTAGGCCTAATTTGGTATGAATACAATAGGTGAAGGGATGTAGGGGTTGGGGTGTAGCAGAAAGGCATTGTGGGTCGAGTTGGGTTCATGTGTTGAAATAAGACTGATTCTTCTGCCCCATAGCACAGAATGACCATAACATGTCTGCAGGGTTGAAAGGGTTGGTGATCAATACCAATGACTCAGTGATCACTTCACCAGGGGCCTAGCGGGTTAGCAAGCTAACGTTGGGCTTAACCCTGCGCCATCAGGTCGCCATGGTAACCTTGGCTGCAGGGTTAACCTGCTCCGCTTATCTTCAGGTTACCGGATCCGAGCCCTCCTCCTCACCAACCAACTCTCTGGGAAAATGGCATCACCGTCCCTGGAGGATCCTGTGGGCTTTTTTTAATAACCTTTATTGCAAAAATTCCATTTACAAAGTCCGATATGAACAAAAACATTGATTCAAATGAATGGGACAAGTAATAAAAAGAAGTGTACGGGGGTTATTGAATGAACAGGTAGTAAGCAGGGCTGCTTGCAGACCGGCAGAACCCCTTAGCTCTCCACCATGATTTATTAGATCAGAGATGATTTATTAGATGAGAGATGATTTATTAGATCAGAGATATAATAAATGTCTGGAGTGTTTCCAGGCTGTTTGCCCACTGTGGTTATAGAAGATGGCCTGTATCAAACAGCGAGTGACATACTGGGGGTGAGGACTTCCTCCACGCCGGTGTAGGAGGCGAACACCTGACCCATGAACTGCTGCTGCTGCTCTCTGAAGTTGTTCTGCAGGTAATCAGTCAGCATCACGTAACCAGCCTGCTCCATGGTCATCACCTCGCAGAACACCTCCAACTGGGGGGAGGGAGAGAGAGGGAGGGAGGGAGAGAGAGAGAGAGAGAGTCAGTCTTCTCCATGGCCATCACCTTACAGAGAGAGAGAGATGGAAATGGAGTGTCAAAATCTTGCAATTTTGCAAAATTACTTCAATTTGTCTGCATGCAGTGGACAATATCGACAGAATGCTTGTAATGTTGGCCAACCATGACACTTCGACATGTCAGCGAACTACGTCTACCTTGGTCTTCTAGCACAACCAACAACTCCTGAACTGGAACTGAACTGAGAGGCAAGTGAAGTAAGAAAGAGGAGAGGTTGTATCTGTTGCATCTCTCTGCTTCTATGCAGTTGCTGTGAAATATTGATGCTTGCAGTCTGTGTGTGTGTGTGTGTGTGTGTGTGAGTGTGTGTGTGTGTGTATGTTTAACAGGCTTGCCATAGTGCCAGACAGAGGGACAATGCTGCTCTATTTTTGGTTAGCTAAAATGTGCCCACGTCACGCCTTGCCACCCCCGTTTGAATCAGGCAAACACACACACACACACACACTCACACACACACACACAAACACACAGTTCTGACCTCATCCACTCTCCATTATTCTGCTACATATTTAATGATGATTACACAGTTGATTTCATCCAAAGTCGCCGTTACTCAGATATTCTTGAACTTTATTCTGAAACTTTATTTTATTCTTAAAGTCACAATTACCTGCTTTGTGTTGGTTTTTTTCAATTGAACATCAAAGTCTATGTGTCATTTTATGATGTTGTACACCAGAAAACAAACTTCAAGTTTAATTCTCATCATCTCAAAGAACATCTGTGAGTGTGTGTGTGTGTGTGTGTGTGTGTGTGTGTGTGTGACCTGTGTCTCAGATATGGCCACGGTGTGTTTGAAGACAACCCACTCCACCGTCTCGGAGCAGGGCGGGGCCGTCAGGGAGCCGTTGTAGATGTAATATTTATCTGTGTTGTTCGGCAGCAAGGACCGCAGCGTGAACGGGTCCATCGAGCCGCTCTTACCTGGTGAAAAATATAAAAAAAACATCAAAATTACTGTTAGGTTTTTCTCCTTGCACGTTCGTTTTAACAGGTGACCCGTTCTCTTGTACGCCTCCTGCTGGGCAAAGACGGAAGTTACAAATAACATTTACTCTCATTACTGTAATTGAGTAGCTTTACTTCTACTTGGGTTTTGATCTGAGCATTCAACTTCACCACATTTTAAATCACATCAATTACAGAGTACAAATCCTGTAGCCTCTCCGTTAGCATTTACCAGAAACTGACCGGTTGCAAACTGCATCAAATATGTGGAGGAAACGTGAACTAGAAGTTTTGTTAAATTTATCAAATTTATCCATGACAGTAGCTAAGATTAGCCAAAAAGATTTATCCAGCTACGGTACTTTTAGTTTGTGTTAGCCTGGTTGTTGTCTAGCTAGTTCACTAGCCTTGCTAGCTAGCTGGATAGCTAATAGCAGTAAACATTAAACATTAGTGTATAGTGTTTTGTAAATTTGTAAAAACAAATCTTTATTTTTATGGGTGACACAACAAACAAACAACAAACTTTTCAAATTCACACAAATTCACACGATTCACAGTATCTTATAAATTATCAGCACTTCTGCTCGTTTTTTGTTGACAGCACTTTCGCTTTTGACTGCATGTGAATTTTTACCTGAGCAATAACACTCTGAATCACTCTTAATGGGTACAAACAGCAAATTTACTGTTTAGTATTTCTCATATTTTCAACCAGTGACTCGGTGATGCATCAGTGACCTACCGAACCTGCTGACGGCGTCGACGGCGTCTATAACGGGGTTGAGCTTCTCGTTGTCGTCCAGGCTGGTCTGCAGACGAGAAAACAACTTGTTGTTGTCAATTTCATCATCAGAGTCTGTTATTATTATTATTATTATTATTATTATTATTATCAGCATTACATAAATAAACTCAACCTGAAAACCTAAATCATACAAGGAATCTTGTGTTGATGGAGAAGATTCAGCCTTGTGTCAAATGATCAACCACTGGGTCATTTCACTTTCTGAGTCGACTCATTTGACAGCCAGGTGTCGTCACAACTAATATTCTGTTTATTCCTCATGTCGACAGGCTGACCGACCTCGAAGAGCACAGCCAGGGCGGCGATCCTCCCTCCCTCCCTTACGGCCTCGTCCAGACTCTGGAAGTCCTCCGGGTCGTAACAGTAGATCTGCATCTGAATGCCGGCGAGAAACGGGGCAGCGGTCATGGGAAGAAAAACAGGAACCTGGGTTATTTTGGGGGAACTGGCATCCAAAGAGACTAAAGACTAGCTGTGATGGCCTTTCCAAGACAATATTCCTGTGTCCCTTGAATGATCATGTCAAAGGAAAGTAAAAAGAAATAAGAGAAATAAGAGCTTGATTGAATAGGTGGATAAACAGAGAGACAAAGACATTAGCACACAGATAAACCAATGAAAAGATGAAAGAGAGAGTGAGAGAGAGAGAGAGAGAGAGAGTCTCTGTACCTCCAGGGGGTATTTCATCCCGTTCAGGCTGTGTTCGGACCCTTCTGATGAGGCGTTGCAGCGCCCCCAGTGGAAGGTGATGCTACCAACACGAAACCTGGCGCTCAGCCCTCCTCCACTCACATAGAAGTCCCCATCCACACCGATGGCCACTACAACACACATGCAGTTCAATTTCATCGTTGGAACGCCACATCCAAGACGGCGATCGTAAGCTCAGTTGTCGTTGCGCTCCTTCTCGTTACAAGGAGGTGATTTACAATCAAAGGAAACCAACATCGATGGACTCGCTGCCACGTTTGCACCCGTGTCGACACATTTCTGCAATTCGTGACGCCAGATGGGAGATATCGGAGCCTACAAAAAATTGCCCACATGCCCACTAGGAGGCAGACGTGAAAGTTTTTTCCCGGTCGGCAGCTCGTATTTACGATAAATCTGATATGACATGAACGCAGCACGAGCGCCAGTGAAATTTCCTGGCAGTAAGTTTGCCTTGTAGGACATTGACTGACATCAGGAGCTCCCAGTCAGTTTAATGGGAATGTGCAGGACATGTAATAGACAGTGGACTGCACATATCACTCTAATACAAATTGATTCAATGGTCATGTCTGTTCATGAAGCATGACGTGTGCAGCAGGCGGTAGGCAGCAGTGTGCAGTGACGTGTGCAGCAGGCAGTAGCGGGGCAATATGAGAATTATTAAAACCATAAAACCAAAAGAAATGAGAAGGAAAT
>OOFE01003708.1:8606-19622 GCA_900323365.1 Monocentris japonica
GTCATTCTCGTTTGTGCATTTTCTATCAGGCTAATTAAGTTTAGTTCAGTCTATTAATTTACCTGTCTACCTCTCTTTCTCAGTGTTCCTCTCTTTGTTTTTGTGTGTGTGTGTGTGTGTGTGTGTGCGCACGCCCGTTTGGGACACCTGTTCCTGGATGAAAAGCTCACACGTCGCAGCGATGAGAAACTTTGCGTGAGGTGTTTTGATTGACAGGTGGAGAATCGAACAGAAGGCCACGGCCAAGCTGTGACACCTGGGTTCGGCTCAGGTGTGACCTCGGGGTCAGCGTCCGCGAGCCCTGAGCCACTCCGATATTAGGAAACCGGATGAAAGTTGTCGTTGAACTTGAGTTTAATAAATGTTGTGACAGTGTCAGACTGTTTGAGAGACAGGAAGGGTGTTTGTGATTTGGATTTGATTTGATTGAGGGAGGCAAAGCGCTGCTATGTGTGTTTGTCGGAGTGTTTCCATATTTCAGTACAAATATTAAAGCAACATTATACTTTTTTACATTTCCTGTGGATGTGGATGTGGATTCAGACGCGATTCCAGCTTTTTACAAACTTTCTTTATCAATGCTTGAAGAATCTTATTTTAATTTTGTGCCATCACTCATCTGGCCTAGACAGCTCAGTTGGTAGCGCATGAGACTCTCAATCCCAGGGTTGTGGGTTTGATCCCCCATAGTGTAAAACTGTAACTTGTATGTTGCTTTGGATAAAAGTGTCTGCTAAATGTAATGTTGTAAGAGTAGGTGTCACTTTTCTTCAAAAGGTGGATGTCTCATTTTGGAACAAAACAAGTAAAAATTACTCATGAAAAGTGATCCCAGCACATAGGAAAAAAAGTGCCTGTATGATCTTGGTCATATTACATAATTGCTATTTAACGGATATTATGTGCTTTCTCAAACCACATTGGTATTTAGGTGTTGACTGCTATTGGTGCTGCATGACAGGAACTCATTTAGATGCCTAAAAACGCAATACTAGAAAATGTGATACCAAAGTGAAACATCCTTTTAAAGCTGCAGTACTGCAAAGAGGAAAACTGCAAAAAGCATGTTGTCGCCCTCATATTCAGTTTTTGTTCATAACTCTCGTGTTTATTTAGGAATCAGTGTATTTGAACCCAGGACAAACCGCACTAGTAATGAAGAATGAAGGATAGCGAGATGCTCTGCACTGTATAATTCAATCAGCAGCTGTGCTGAACGCGTCCACTCACTTATTCTGCTGATTGGAGGCATTTTCGAGGGTTCATGTTACTATTCATATAGCTGCAGGAACATTGGACATAATGTTGAGTCCCTGGACACACAAGGGCATGCGTAAGTACCACGCACTCACACTGAAGCGGCCATGGAAAAATGCCAAAAGAGTTTGATACCACCGTCTTTAAACTTCACTACAGAAACTCTCTGACTAATCTGTTAATATTTCATAAATCTTCTCTTTCTCTCTGCCACCCCGGTTGACTTTGAGTCTGTCGTTGTTTTTTCTGTGTACATTTCCCTGTTTCGCTTCTTTGCCAATTCTTTTTGGGGTCCTAAGGAGGATCTTAGTGAGTCATGGGGATTAGAGGATGAAGACAGTGAGGAGAGATGGAGGAGAGGCTGGCTAACAGGCCGCCCAATCTACAAGCTCAGTCTGCTGAGCACAGAGGGAGCTGCTGATGCCATTGGTCTCCGTAAACCCTTATCTCTTCCTTTTGACAGAACTCTGCCGGTCTTCTCTTTAATTCCCTTGCATTTTCACTTTGCTTCTCCCCCGATGTTTCCTCTATTTCTCTACGCACCATGCCTCCCTTGGTCGATCGTAGGCACCTCTACCACCACTATTCTTTTCCCTCCTTTATGTCTCTCCTGTCCTCAGGAATCCTATTTAATGCCCTCATTTAGCATTTCAAGTGCCCTTATGCAATCAAAGTTTTGTTGCACGAAGAGTTCACTACCAAAGAGAGACCATCAGAGATTTTCAGCATGTTATTTGCCTTTCATAGCATTGCCAAACAGACATGATGATAAGAAAGATTCAGTAGTGTGTGTGTGTGTGGTCGTGTGTGTACTGTATGTGTATCTGTCTGTATCTGTCTGTGTTTCCATGAGTTGTGAGTGTATGTATTGTGTATGTGTGAGTGTGTGAGAGACAAGAGCATGTGTGCTCCACGTGCGCTCCATGCATGGGTATTTTTCCGTGCATGTGTGTAGTGTTTCATGAAGCACAAGAAAATGTTTTTGATAGACCCATATTGTTATTGATTTAAAACAGCTATACAATGTCCCTTTCTCTTCGTCATCCCAGCGCTTTCAAAAAATCAAAATGCATTTCTCATGATTCCCTCCCCATCATCACCCCTTTCAAAGATTCTTTAGACATAGGAGGGGATCGAAGCACACGGCCTCAATGGAGAAACGGCATCATCGATTTCCCAGTGTTTCTGTCACAAAAGAAAGACAAACCAGAACAAAACACTGAAATTGTAGGATTGTGCTTCGATTTCAGGGGACTTTGATGCTTTTGTCGTGCTCGTTAAAAAAAAGAAAACAGTAAAAAAAGCTGAGGAAAATAGCTTGAAGGTCCAATCCTTTATCCAACATGGTTGGTCTTCAACAGAAAGCCAAAATGTGGGGCATCAATAAAGCTCTATATAAAGAGACACTATGACATGTTGATATCGTAAAAACAATCCTATATGACAGCTCTCAGGTCTCATTGACCTTGGGTGAATTCAATTAACCTTAAAAGAATCCACCCTCAGATAGAATTTACTGTGATTATGAACAACTCTCTACCGAAGTTACAAACAAGAGAACCGAAGCAAAATTGTTAGGTCAGAGGTGCAACTTGGAGATGATGCATTGGCAATGATTTTGAGACTGACTGATTTTGTGGACTCATAGAATATTTGTTTGAGCTTTTACATCCAAATTTGTCTTATTTCACTGTAGTACCAACAGATGTGAGACAGAAAATGTGCCCATTTCCCCAAAAGTCACCCTGGTTACACTCACTCTGTCTCCCATACGCTGCCAATGGACTAGCCAAAGGATTTTTCTTTTGATGACACCTTCACGAGACTCTCTTATTTCAACCTTTAGCAAAGATCAGTTCATGGACACAAGATCATAGAAAAACCACATAGAAACGAGGTGGGTTTTCCCTCTAAGGAGAATTTGGTTTACAATACCTGTGGTGTTTCATTTACCAATGTCTTCACAGGATCAAATGTGTTCTCAGTCACTTGTATGTCTCTCTATACCTCTTGGTTTTTGTTACCTCTCTCAATGCCTCTTATTTCTGTCTCCCCTCTCTCTATCTTTGGACAAATTAGGTGTTCCTCCTCTCCACTCAGTGTGCACTTACCATACCTGTCACTGGGGCAATTAAGTGTTTCCTTGCACAGTAATTGCTAATCTAATCATCTGTGTTTGCCTCCTGATTTGTAGTGACGGCTCTGTCAGTCAAGTTGGGTGTGGTTCCCATTGCAATAGGGGCAGTGAAGCAGTCATTCACTTCAACCAGTAGCCAAAGTAAAGTACCTTTTGCCTGCTAAACAGCGTTGCCATGGCGAGGCAATTACCCTAAACAAGGTAATTGTGCCAGACTAATGTGTCAGGGCTTTACTGCTCAAATTAGTTTCACTCTTTCTCTCTCTCTCTTTTGGATTCATGCATGTAAGGGTAAGTATGAATACAAGGGTGGGTATGAATGTTTGCACATGCTTTATGTATGTTGTGGCAACCTGACACCAGCTCTCAGACAGGATCCCTTCCAGTGGCTTCCTCTTTAGCACTTGGCTGAAAAGACCCAGGTGCATCCATGCCATCCCTCAGGCGTACCCCTAGCTCCTTTCCCTCAAGACCACCTGTTCTCAGACACACACACACACACACACACACACATCCCTCAGGTGACCAATACCACACCAATGTGGATGCTGATCCAGTGTGACTTGGCCTCAACATGGAGAGAACATTTGAGTGGGAGTGAATCCCCATTTAGATCCCCATTAATTTTATTTCTCAGTTCAAGATGTGTTTGAAAGTGGGGCGCCTATATGGAGAAAACATGACCTGTTTCACTCTCCATTCACTGTGCGGATTAAATCAGTTCTCATCACCGCTGATCTGCCGTGAGGAATGGGATTAATCAATCAGAGACAGTACATCTATCTGCAAATTAAAACCTGCTCTCATCGCTGAACACGTAGCTCCATGATTCTGGTATTATTTTGGTAACATGTTGAGTAGGTGGCTTTCTCTCCACAGCAGAACATCAGTCTTATGAACCTCAGATGTGCAAACTGACCAGTTAAGGAAACAAGTATCAAGAGGGAAATATGAGGCATTGATATAAATGCCATTAAATCAAATGAGTGTGTTGGAAGTTGTTTGTTGTCTTTCAATCAACCTGAAATTGTCACAAAGACCTCATGAATTACAATTGTATTGTAGGCTACTTGTTTAAACTTGGTACATTTTTATATACGTGGTATTTTTGCAGCATATAAGGCAACTGCCTCCCAATAAAGAATAGACACAGAAAAAAATCTCCTGACCTACATGTCCATATACTGTATATCCTCTCATGGATACTTTTAATTCAATTATCATTTCCCTTTGACTATGTAGTTAAATCAATTCGGGCTTCATCAAACCTTTATTTGTCCAAGTTTTGTCTCCAAAATTTACAAGGAAGGGGGAAAACATAGTGTCATAATTGGAATTCTGTGCGTCATCATGGCAACCAATGGTTCACCACACTACAAACCTCTGATTGGATCAATACTGGCAGTTAACTGTCAAGTTGTGAATTTGCTTTTAATCATTATTGTTCAACCCAGGTAAAATTTGAGTAAGGGGTTCTTATCATTTCTAATGGGGTGTGTTTAAGGTTGCCATCCCTCCCGTATAAAACGGAATCGTTCTTTCATGAAGAGCAATATGCTACGTTCCTTAATGAGTCGATTTGTTCCGTATTTTCCTACTTGAGTGATGAAAGCGAGAATAACACAATTATGAATGATAATGGAAACGGTTTCATTATAAAACGTGACTACAGGGCAAATTTGATGGGAAAAACTAGAGCCATGTCTCTAGAGCACCTCTCTTACTGTTCAGTGTACTCGCTCACTGTGTGATGGTCTGTGTGCGTCCTCATTGGCTATTACCAGCGAGCGGAAGGGCGGCGGGAGTCGGACTGAGATTTAAAAACGGCCTCCTCCTCTTCTTCAGACTTTGTTGCCAAACCCAAGAGTTTCTAAAAAAAAATGTGAAGCCGAATATCCGTGGCTTGACCGTGTGGGAGAAACTGAAAGCAAGGCGAACTGCAAAGTGTGTGCAGGGTATTTTCTGTCACCTATAAGAATATGTGACGTTAAGCAACATGCTTCAGCAAGCCGCCATCGTCAAAACAAAATTCCAGCAGCAATTTCACAATTTGTGGCACCTGACATGGTAATAAGATTACACTGGTCTGTTGTTATTTTATGATTTTTTTATTTCATTTTGAAAAATAGGATTTTAGATGTCTATGTGGTTGTCACTGTAATGTAATTGTGGAAATGCAACATGCTGTTTAGGCCTGCTGCAGAGTTTGCACCATATTGTGTAGAATCTGTCATGGAAGCAATTTGATTTATGATCACAATGACTGCAGTAATTATGACCATTAATACTGAACTTAACAATGCTTAACTAACTGTGGAAATGACAATCTGCCTGTCTCAGTGGTTTAATGATGACAATGATAATGTAAATATTTGAGCAGATTTTCATTCATCATGCACAGCCTACACAATTCACAAACATACAGGTTATAGATGAGCTGGACCCCCTGCTAGGTTTTGTGTTCCTTATTTCAATTTGATGAAGATGTGTTCACTTGTTGGTGACTGTTTATGGGACTGAGTCACTGATGGCCCAGAGGTCCACTTGGGTTTCCAAGGATCGCTAGAGATGAACAGCAGATGCTGAGTACAAACCAGATTTTCAAAATTGAGTTCAGTCCAGTCAGAGTTATAGATCATAAGCAGATTATTATTTTGTGATGTGGTAAATGTTGATAGTCTATAGATTGTATGTCAGTTTGAAACAGGATTTGTAAGATGGTTTGTCAATTGATCTGTAGGCTACCGAGGAGCTGGATGCTTTAGGGGAGGTTTGGTTGACGCTGGCTGCTGAGCCTCTCTGCCTGGCAGCCATTTTCTCTCCCTTCATCTGAAAAAGATACAGGGATTATAGAAATCCCTACCTACAGTAGCTGTTATTGTCACTGATTGAAGCATCATCACAGAGACTACTATTCAGGAGAACGGACATGTACACCTATTATTAAATAGCATTTTTAGATCAATAAAATTTTCGCCTGCATTGTACTGCGACTACATGGTTCAATGGTGCGTTGAAGCATTATGGGCTTGGATGCATACCATACTGTAACTTAAATCTCTGTCTGGAATTCCTAGAGGCTTTAATGAACTCAAAAAGAAAGAATTGTTTGAGCTAAACTAGGCAGGATGCTATGATGGAAGTCAATCTAAGACCTCTGTGTGAGCACTGTATTAATCTGACACAGATGAGGTCAGGTTAGAAGTTCATCTTTCCAACAATCCAAAATGCATGCTTATTGGACGTTCATAGTGGTGTGCAACACTGATGCTCCGCTGCTCTCTGGTGCCCTCAAGTGTCACTTAAAGGGAACTTTCCTCACCCTCTCCTGGTAGCACCTCTTAAAATAAGCCATATCCATCTCCTCTCTCCTCCCAAGGTCAGACAAAGGCTGGATCACTGATAACACTGACTCTTTGCATCAGAGAATATATAAGATGCTAAATTCCAATGTTCATGCCACAGGGTGAGGTGGCTCCATATGTCTTCTCAGCTACATGTGGGTGGAATGATCCAGACTGTTCAGGACACAGGGCACATATACATACACACAAACAACCAGAGAGAGCAAGAAAGACCCATTTTGCTCCCTAGAGTCTTTAACATGGATCTATCTACTGCAGATAGAGTCGGTGCATATCTGGTGGATGTTGCTCTCTTACCTGAGGCAGTGTCCAGTGTGAGGTAACAGTCTACCAGGGAGCTGAACCCCGTCAGCCCCCCCATAGCAGCATAGGGGACATCCCAGCCCACCGGCTGCCCACAAGCCTCCCTCTCCTCTCTTGTCTCAACCTGCAGGGAAAAGAGGAAAATGACAATACAGTGACTTATGGTCAGGTTTTATGACATGTGCTACTTTGCATCTGATGATCAATGGTAGCAAAGTTGATCTTAAATCTATGCCTAACATCTAACATCTGATACTTGCCAATGTCTGATGGGCAGAGCTAGGCTGGCCACACCCACATGTGTAGGGGCTCCAGAAACCAGCACAGGAAGAGCCTGTTAAAGGAGGTATTAGGAAACTTGCAGTGTGAAACTCATCTGCAACAACTATATTATTGAGCAAAATACTAGAGTAATTTACAAAGATTTATACAAAGGTCTGGTCAAATAGGCTATATTATTCCAGCTTGCACTTTTGTGCTCACTAAAGCAGACTCACACTTCTTGCACAAGTGCCTAGTAGCCTCACTGTGATCTTGAGGCAAGTGTTTACACCTGCAGCGGACTGGCTGTGACCCGTTTCGGGGAACGTACTGGTAGGCCAGACAACGACAACCCCTGACCTGACATGGTAGGGCCAGGGGTCGCTCAGAGGGAACCACATCAAAGTGTGTCTTATGTTGCTTGTACCTGGAAGAGATGTATTTAAAAAATATACAGCAATTTCAAATGAAATAGGCCGCTTAACTAGCAGGGTAAAGCAAAGGGGTTCAGTGTGTGTGTGTGTGTGTGTGTGTGTGTGTGTGCGTGTGTGTACTGGAGAGGAGGTGGGGGCTGATTTCATGTGGCACTAGTGTAGTGTACTACCGGTGTGTGCAGAAGCATTGTGTCTCCGGGCCAACAAGTTTGCAGTTGATCCCTCCTGGAACCCCAAAGCTCACATACAGCCTGTTCTTCTTTCTCTGAGGAAGCACCTTCCTTTTGTACTCCTCATATTGCTCTGGAGTGAATAGTTTCCCTCCATCAGCATCACCCACAATCCTAAAAGGAGAAACACACCACCATGAACGTAAATTTGGGGGCAGCGGGGACGTGTTCCTACTCCCTACCGCTTTACTGATGATACAGAATTAGCCCATCACCAATTTGACATTAATTTCACATGCGTCTATGCGAACTAGGTTCATCCGCTCCACAAAGAATTACTTCACACACATTCGAACTTGTCTAGGAACAGAAATACATTGCTATTGGTCCGTGTTCACTTTGCTCCCGCCTCTCTGTCGTGCGCTTATGTGATTGGTAGAAAGTACTTGACTGACGTTTGCTGCTGCAGCGGAGAGGGAAGCTGCACAGACAGTACAGCGTCATAGTATCACATTAAATATGTTTTGAAAATGTAGTAATGTGCAAGAAGAGCGAAGAGCCTAGTTTAGCTGTCCAACTTAAAGCACAACAGAAGTAGGAATTGTAATAGTCTTGCTTGGTAGGAATAGCACAACCGGAACTAAAAGTTTGCTGGTCTAGGTAGCTAGCTAAGCAAGCTTGGCGTGGCTCATAGCACAGTGTTAACTACATCATTTTATTTTCTGACTGAATTTCTTGCAGTCCCTCCTTTTAATGTAACATGTCCTCGTAGTCAAAATAAGCAATGTCAATGTCTTAATTTGGCGAGTAATTCCTCAACCTTTATTTCATTTTAGAATGGTAAATAGTGACAAATGTATTTAAATTACATGTTCCAGCAGTTTTGACGATTACAAAAAGGCTTACTGTTAGCATTTGTAACGTTTCACGTTTTTTGTTTTCTCCAAAGTGTCTGAAAACCTCTGAGTAAATATTAGGTCAAGTGACTGTGAAAGTCTGACGTTAAGACAAACCTTCTGTACTCCGCATAGTCATCCACTGCCTTTAAAGCTGATTCGTTGAGGCATATTGTTTCCATCGTCAAAAATCGAAAGCTGGTAGAAGGCAACCGAAATGTGTTGTTTTTATTCCCCTTTAGCAAAAAAAAAACGCTATTTAGTTCAGCGCCAGCGTCAACGTTGCCATGGAAATGGTCGACGTCTTCCCCTATTGGGCGGAGGGTGAACTGCAGGTCAATACTCGCGATTGGACGCAAATGCAGTTGTGCACACACCCTTAGCTGTCCGTATATCATGAAAGTTAACGTACCCAAACAGACACTCACCTGTCCATAGACGTCAAAAATTAACAGACACACACGCAGTAGTAGTGATTAATGAAAAGTTAAGTAAACTATGACCTCCAGTCGGTGATCATCCTGAGGCAAATATCCACCAACATATTCAAAAATCAATTGTATTTTCATCAAAGCATTTCCCCTCTCAAGAACTTATTATCACATAACTCGATAAAGATTTATGTCAAGCTAAAAATGTAAACTCCATTCCTCAAGTAAAAGGTGGGTGAGCCGAGTCTTAGTGGGTTTATATCCCTGCGCATCCACCCACACACACGCAAAGCAAAAGAGAGCGATGGAGCGCAATATGACATACATCTCCCATAATGCCATAGCAGTGACGCACGCAGTGTACGTTCCTGGGAACCATGACAGTCTCGTACAGTTGCATGCACGGAATTCTGACTGGCGACTTTTGGCTGCCAGGACCTCATAATTTCCCAAACTGTTGTCGAAGCCGAAGTGAATGCCAGCGCTGCCAGCAAGCAGATGCGTACCTGTAGCCAGGCCGCTGGTTGTACCGGAGACAGCCCGCCAGAGTTCTCCCCAGCGACAGCAGCAACAACCTGGCCAAACAACTAGCATCATTCAGTGTCAGCCAGAGGCAGCTGCCGGAGCTCCCTATCGCTCCGTCCCTGCTCTCTGGAGCCGTTTCATTCCAGGAACAACTACAAGATAGCATTTCAGTCAACACACTCAGGTAAATAATCTGTTATCGGTAGGATTTACTACATTTACAGGCGATTGTTTGCTCTGTCTGGTGGCTGACAAGTTTGTGTGTTGCGTGTGAGCTAACATGTCGAGCTAACAGTTAATGTGCTGGAGTTAGAAGAGCTTCACTTGAGCTTTATTTACGTCCCGTGCTGCCATTGGTCTGTTGAACGTCAGCAAATGCTGAAAACCATTGCTGGTTAAAAGTCTTGACGTTCTGCTAGCGAATTCAACATAAGTGCAGTTTCAGAGTTTTTGCCACAGTGTTTGTCAATATCCTTTTCACGTTTACCAAAGCATTTTGTATTTACAGTGACAAGTTCAGCAGGTCAGCGTTGGCCAAGTTATCCATAATTGATGAAAGTGTGTATATGTGTGTGTGTGTGTGTTATCGCGTCTGTAATACACGTTAAAGTTGTCACGCCTTTATTATTCTTATGTACAAGCCAATTAAATAGTGTGTCTTCTGTTTAGACCTTTTATATTTGGTTTCATGTTTGCCCGGTCAGCTGATGAAACTCATTGCTGAGCCTACCAGCTGTTGATAAGGCAGTAACATCACAGGTGGCGATTGTGGTAGTCAATGTTTAACCTCCTAGATTAGGTATTTTGTACTGACACAAGGTGAATATCGAGCTGAGTATCTTATCGACAATCGATAAGCTCATTCCACTGGATACGCTGTTTGTGTTTGAGTAGTCTACTAAACAAGTGGCACATTCATTGTCTGAACCTTTGGCCTAAATGGTGTGCATTTCCTAAGAACAATGGGCCTCATTCACCAGTTTTCGTAAATTATTCGTAAATTTGTCGTATTTATGTGCGTAAGAAACTACCAACGTGGGATTCTTGAAACGTGCGGGAAACCTCGATTTGTGCGTAGAACAGGTGTATATTTGATGAATGCCGATCGTTCGTAAATTGGATGCGCGTGCCTGTTGAAGCAGATTTGTATAGGTAAACGCCCTGTTCAACACCGTAAAAGGCTGCAGACTGAAGGGTCGTGTGCAAGTAAACCATGGAGGAAAAGAGGAACTTGGCG
>OOFE01003714.1:2901-14201 GCA_900323365.1 Monocentris japonica
AGGAGTGAAGATTTTACAGACCAATCATCAATGAAAGAAATGCCAAGCCAGAATAACCTGACAGAGGGAACGGTTAAAAGACGAAACACAACTTCTCAGAGGTAGACACACACACACACACACAAGTTGAAGTTGATCAAATCTATTTATTCTAATTGTGTCAACAGTCCCCTTGTCATAGCTTATGACAGGTTAACACATATTTCGCTGCAATTGTGGCACACCCTGTTTTATCTCCTAGAATATATTTGGGTGTTTCATTTGGGGCAAAGCTGTTTGAATATAGGGAAGTACATTCCTCTCATTTTTCTAGTGCAATGAGTAAGAGAGTGCATCTCTATTCCTCCTCATTGGCAATGAGGGCATTTTCTTTGGCCAGCCATGTCTTTCTAAGGTGTCCCTTTTCAATGGCAAAGCTGCAATCACTGACCCTGTATATTGTTCGAATCTGTCTTTCTTTATTTTGACAAGATATTCTGTAAGTTGGTGTTCTCTCTGCAAACCGTCATAACAGTTCAGGGGAGGCGACAGTTAGGGGAGCTCTGGTTAATGCAAAGAATGTGCTTGCAGAACTCAAGATGTAGCTGATGTTGCTTTTGTCCCATGCTATATAGTCCCATGCTATATAGTCACATTTCATTAAGGGGCCCCAGACTGCAATACAGTAATATCGGTTGAATTAGGGAGCTGAAAAGTTCCAGCCAAACTGATATGGGGGGATTAAATTTGGAGATGTTTTTCCTAATTGCAGAAAAGGCTCGGCCTAGGTATTCCTAAATAGGTGTAGGTGGTGCATGGCGTGTGAAAGGGTTGTTTTGTCCATATTTATTTTTAGTGCCCAATTTTGACAATATGTCTGCAGGAGCTTTGTTGTAAGCCCTCAGCTGAACAAGACTAGGTCATCTGCATTTGACCTCCTGGTCATCCAAGGAGAGACCTGGAATGCTTGATTTGTCTTCAAGGGATGGCAATTAACTTATATATAAATTGAAGAGTGTTGGACTTAGATTGCAGCCTTGTCTTACACTTCTTCGTTTGGTTCAAGTAGTCTGTTCTTTTATGTCCAATTTTAACATGTTTGTTTTCGGCGCACATTGAATAGATTGAATAGATTCCGCAAATTGAATCAATTTGTAGAATCTTCCCCCTATTGTTGTAAGGAAAGTTTGTAGTCTGCTTGCGTCACACACACACACACACACACAATAGACTCTGTCACTTCCTGGTCTTATCATAGAGCGTCACCACAGTTCATGAGAAAGTGAGGGAGTTTCCATCAGCCTTCAGAGAACAGTAATTCATGGTTAGTCATCCTTCACATCTTTCTCTTTCTCTGTCTTATTTTCTGCCTTTTTCCTTTTGTGCATCTCCTCCTCCCCCCCCTCTCTCTCTTCCTTCCCTCTCTTATTTGTATAAATATAGTCTCTGCGCTGAAGTCATTGGTCAAGTGGTAATCTCTAATCAAATGGACATTTATTTCTATGAAAATGTCAAGGGTTATTACTGTAAATTTTACTTTCCCCCTCTACCTTGCACAGCCCCTTCAGCTCCTTCAAGGTCAGTTCAATCAACCTGGTGGAGGAGCTCCTGTCAGGTAAAGAGTGGTCACAGTTCCTTCCCATCAACCGGAGCCCCTCCCCTCCCCTGTCGCTGAACCAGTCAGACCCGGAGGAAACGGATGTTTTTGATCACAACCATCCTGACACAGAAGAGGAACCTGTCTATGAATATATGGACCTACCAGATACGAGCATCGTGGCAGCGAGCCAATCAAACGTGAGGGGACAGGACGTGAACAGTTTGAACAACAGAGCAGCCATATCTGCCATGCCAAAGATAGTACTGGACAGCGATGTAGGTCAATTGAGTAAGTCTAACCAGGTTGGAAGATGTTTTCACCTCCTTGTTATTACTAGAGACATCAGGGACTATCATTCCCTTTCAATTGGTGCCACTACTAGGGTTTTACAGGTATGTATTTCTGAAGGCTGATATATAGAATTGCATGAGAGAAAGTAATCAACTGTCAAGGCCAATATTTGTGTCTTCTTAAATAAGGTCAATTCACTTATTCAATCAAATTAAAATGAAGATAGAATCTGCAATTGATTTGCTCATAACAGAGATTTTACTTTCAATTAACCAATAAAAACATATTTTTGGGCTGATCCCAAATTATATTTTCTTTCATTCTTCCTCTTATCCACCTGATATGTATTAGTAATTTTTTTTTCTTGTCTGTGGAAGCTAAATATTCATTAGAATTGAATTCTTTAAGATAGCTTGATTCTTCTGAACAGGCCCCAGGACTCAATGTGTTTACAACACTGTGGAGTTCATCCCTCCGCTGCCTGCAGACACACACTTTCACTTCTCTGCTGTTAAGGTTGGTGAGCTGTTGAGCTGTTTGAGTTTCTGCTTGGTTGTTTAACTACATTGGTGATTGGTGCAGGAGAATTATGGTATTTTCAGTTCCCTCTGTTCTATGTATTTCCATAGAATACATATTTATAATAAATATGTAATTAATCAAACTGCATCATATCAGTGGCCAACCACACTGACTGGACCAGATCCATTCTTTAATGAAAGGCCGATATTGGCCCCTAATAGTTGGCAAAGAAGATAGTTCTTTTTTTCTCTTTTCATGTGTCACTATATCACTTCTGCACACTCTATTGCAATCACTGTATCTCTCTCTCTCTCTCTCTCTCTCTCTCTCTCTCACTCCATCCATCCAACCATCCACCAGTCTCAAGGGCTTCTGGACAATTCGATTAAGAAGTATTGTATCAAGCTGAGCAAGAGGAGGAAACACCGAGCACCACGGCTTCGACATAGGAGAAAAGGTCAAGGTCTGCTGCAAAATCACTTTTTAAACTGTAAAAACCATCTACCTACTATGTACTTTGCCTCAACATAGTGTATGCTGAAGTGTTAGCATGGAGCACAGGAGCCCACGATCTACCAGGGACACATGGATGATTTCGGTGTCTATATTCCCTTCACTTGATGGCTAAATTGACCAATGGGACAATCTACCAAAAATGGGTCGGAGATTACTCTGACCTGCAAACATTCCATATGACACAAAATGGTATTTTTGTAATTTCTTAAGCAAAATATATATTGTATGATGAAAATTGATGGTAATATACGGAAATAATTTGGTAACTTTTCTGTGCTTCTGATGCGAATGTCACTGTCACACAAACACCATATTTATTGTAACGTTAAATTTCAGCATTACTGGCAATATTGACTTAGTAATCGAAACACTTTTGACACCAGAAGTTAAAACACACTTCTGCTTAGCGGGTCGACCTTTCTCTGTGCTAGCTAAAGCTAACTGTTTATACATGTCAGCTTGGTTGGCAATATCAATTTAATCAAATACACAAACAGACCATACTGAATGCTAAGCTATGTTGGCTAGCATTATTTCTCGATGCTGTCTCTGGTAACAACCCATTCAATCAGAGACTGCTAATCGACATGGATAATGGCATATGATGGCGAATCTCCTATAAATTTCAATGATTATTTGTTATAAGTGCAGGCGTTGTTGGGGATATCGATTTATTAATCAAACAGAGCAACCAACTGTACTTCTATTTATGCTAAGCTAACGTTATAGCATCAACTGCCCACTGCCTGCTTACGGGGAACAATAGTGGTTCATACAAAGAATAGCAGTTTTTGAAATGCTTAAACCATTTGATTTAATCACAGGTTAACACTTTCCAACCCAACCAAAACCTCAAATCATCAAAATCATTCAATGACAAAATTGATGTTTTATGTTTACTCACAAGCAGACTGAATTGTATCTCCAAACAGAACAAACACCTGTAAGCTTCTGTTTATGCTAAGCTTGCAATCGCCAACTGAGGCTAAAGTTAAGGTGGAAATACACTAGAGGAGAATCTGGACGATTTCAGACAGATTTCCTTCCTTCCAAGAATCGGCCTCCATTGTTGTTTTGACTATATTCACAAATTCAGCTTGTGACACGTCAAGAATCTGTACAGCAATCTTCATCATATCATGTAGTGTATGATCCCTGGCCCTAACTGTGTCATTTAGTGTGAGTATTTAAGTATCTAAACTTGGTAGAAACCCAATAGTCATAACACCATCAAATAGGATCCAAACTAACAAATTAAATAGTAAATTCTGTAATGATGAGCCACAGAAAATCAGCAAAATTGACATGTTAAGTATCTCTCTCGGGCTATTCAGGCTCTAGTCCTGTCTAGTGTTGTCATCCCGGGGCATTCAGGCTGTATCCAGATCCATTTTTTTCTGCCTATGGCGAAAATGAATGGAATTTTTAGATCTCATTTGCCAATCATTCTTTTCTTAAAAAGGTAAAATAATGTATAAATAAATAAATAATTACAGTAGAAATGGCATTTGCTGGAGATGTTACATGTTTTAATGCAATACTGAATTAAAAAAAATATATTTTGCTAACAACCATGGTGTGGATAATAATCAGGTCATGAAGGGACAAATGCTGGAATGCTAAGCTAAGTATGACTAGCATTTGTTTTGTTTCATTGCCGCTTCAAAACCCATCACAGCAAGAAATACCCACAACAAAAAAAGAAATACATAATAGAGGAACTCTTGAAAACAAAAGGTCAATATTAGTGCTGGATGTAGTTAAAGGTAATAATGGCATTTTTCTTTTAAACAGAGAACTTGTCCCTTTCTCCCTCTTCACAAGTCTTCCCCACCTCCACCTTCTACAAAATCCCAACTTCAGGAGGCGAGGTGGAGCAGCATGCCCCAACTGTAAAGGTTAGTACCGGCCAAACAAGAAATTTATGTAGGTAGTAAGAATGATAACACAACAACATTCAAAGGTATAACTAGATGAGGTTGAATTGGAAAAGCAGTAAATGAGGCTGTACATCCAACAATCTCTAAGCATTTGGACAGCAGCACACTGTTTTGGGTCTGATTATTGCTTTGGATGGGACAGCATACAATAACTGTGATTGTATGCTTTTATTTGAGGGCATCGTCAAATAATTTATTTTTTTGATGAATCCATATTCAGGGGACACATTCAGGTTTGGATGAATAAGGGCAGTAATGCACTGACTGGACTAGTGAAGCTCTATAATCATGACCAAAGGGCAAAGAGAGAGAGGTTATATTCAATCAAAGGTCTCTTTTTTGTCTGTTCAGCCATGATGGCTATCGCTGTTCATGCTAACTACCCAGTTCTTCTTCTATTGAAACGTAAAACGCATCACTTCCTGTCTCCAGAGGGCTTCTCCCAGGAAAGACCTACCTGACACTGGGTGTTAGAACAGCAGATGGAAAAGCTTTCATGAACTGCCTAGACGTTGATCACTGTTGTGTTAAATCAATCAGTTAGAGAGGAGCAGAATGAAAATTTATATGAAAATGTCACAGATTATTACTTTAAATGAAGTGAGCATGTCTTAGTCATTGCTGTGTCCTTTCCCATTAGGATTAATATAGTATCTTCTTTTTCTTTGTCTGTCTGTCCGTCAGTCTGCCAGCAGTAGTCCCAGAAGTCTGGCCAAGTTGAGGACGGCTATGAAGGATATAACCAAGACGAGAGCAGCACAACCAAAAGAGGAGAGAGAGAAGAAATAGGCATCCCACCTAATAGTTTTGAGCAAAAATGTGCAGAACGTTAATGATAATATTAATAGGAGTATTGGTTGAATTTGCTGGATGGTTGATGTTATGTCTGTAAAAGAACAAAAACAGATAAAAAATAGATTTTTGTACTTTGTCCTTTAAAATAATATAAAATATATATATATATAAATAAACAAGATTGGAGCCAGAAGAGTGAAAATTTACCTTACAGTCATTTAGCAGATGCTTTTATCCAAAGTGACTTATAAGTTACAGTTTTTTACACTATGTGGGGATTGAACCCACGACCCTGAGCCTGAGAGTCTCATGCTCTACCAACTGAGCTGTCTAGGCCAGACAATGCCAGAAAATGAGACATATATATATTAAGTAAAAGCTCAAAAGATATTTACAAGAGTTGATCAAAGTTTATGGCTTTTTGGTGTCACATTTTGGTGTCACATATCACATTTTGTCAGGGGACCCAGAACACCTAGCAACACCCCTGCAAATATGTTTAAATGCTATATGTTCATATGAACATTAAAAATGTAATTGAACGTAATACTGTAACCTGTAGAGGCCTGCATGTATGAAAATTAAATAGTGTTCTCTCTTGTGCTTAACTCTTTATGACTTACTAAGAAGGAAAAAGGTTTTAGGTGGGGGGGTTCCATGTAAAAAATATGTTTTACCAAGACAATTTTTCAAGTTCCACTGATTTATTTTTTTCATCCTTTTTATCTCTATATATAGTTATGGACAAGTGATTTTTTTTTTAAAACCAGGATCATATGCTTATATGATGACTGATTGGACCAGAAGGATTATTAGTTTGTCAAAATGTTTGTTTTGCTTTATCGTGTAACTTTCCTATTGTTTGTGTTATGTCTATATACACTATGGCCAAAAGTCAGTGGACACCTGACCATCACACCTATATGAGCTTGCTGGACATCCCATTCTAAAACCATGGGCATTAATATGGAGTTGGACCCCCCTTTGCGGCTATAACAGCCACCACTCTTCTGGGAAGGCTTTCCACAAGCTTTTGGAGTATGTCTGTGGGAATTGGTGCCCATTCAGCCAAAAGAGTGTGATGTCAGGGAGTAATGTTGGACGAGAAGGCCTGGCTCGCAATCGGCGTTCTAATTCCTCCCAAAGGTGTTCATTGGGGTTGAGGTCAGGGCTCTGTGCAGGCCAATCGAGTTCCTCCACACCAAACCCGTCTAACCATGTCTTTATGGACCTCGCTTTGTGCACAGGGGCACAGTCATGCTGGAACAGCAAAGGGCCTTCCCCAAACTGTTGCCACAAAGTTGGAAGCGCCCAATTGGCTAAAATGTCTTCTTATCCTGTAGCATGAAGATAACCCTTCACTGGAACTAAGGGGCCAAGCCCAAACCCTGAGAAACAGCCCCAGACCAGTATCCCTCCTCCACCAAACTTCACAGTAGGCACTATGCATTCCAGTAGGTAGCGTTCTCCTGGCATCCGCCAAACCTAGATTCGTCCATCAGACTGACAGATAGTGACGCGTGATTCATCACTCCAAAGAACACGTTTCCACTGCTCCAGAGTCCAGTTGCGGCATGCTTTACACCACACCAGCTGACGCTTGGCATTGTGCATGGTGATGTGAGGCTTGCATGCAGCTGCTCAGCCATGGAAACCCATTTCATGAAGCTCCCGACTCACAGTTCTTGTGCTGATGTTGCTTCCAGAGGCATGATGGAAGAGTCACAGAAAATATTCACACACCTGTGTACTAAATCTGAAATCACAGAAAATCAGTGTACTATAATGGTCAGGAAAGGTGGAATCCAGCATTGGTGGTTCAGTGGTAGAATTCTCGCCTGCCACGCGGGAGGCCCGGGTTCGATTCCCGGCCAATGCAAGAAGCTTTTGGGCGGCAGGTTGTCCTAGCGGTTAGAGAGACCGACCCATGACCGGAGGGTCGCTGGTTCGATCCATACACCACCAGGGGGGTGTATTCCAGCTGTGAGCTGGTGATTGAAAAAATGACGGTGCCCACCAACACTGCCGAAGTGCCCTTGAGCAAGGCACTCTGCACTCTGACCTCTGACCTGAAAAATGCATGTGTGTGGTGTAATATGTTGTGTGTGTATATATCTAGTCAGGGGTATGCGACAAAAGCATTTCACTGCATGTATGTGTATGTGACAAATAAAGTTCCCTTTCTCCTTTCCTTTCCAAAACAGCTATGGTAGGATGAATAAGAGAAATTCTACTTTAGATAGAATAAATATTCCTTTACTGGTGGTCCCTAGAATGATTATGGATGATAGAGAAATCCTACGTAAGAGCCGGGCAGAAAAGGTAGATACGCTTTTTCATGTATGCGTTAAAAGTTATCTACGGCTCTGAAACAAGACTATTGGCTGAGTAATATGGTGTCTTTGATTGACCTGTAGGTGGCAGTGCTGTGCCTCTGCAGCCCCGGCTGCAGGTTGAGGAGGAGGTGGAACAAAGGATGGAAGAGGAAGAGGGGGAAGACGAAGAGCTTTACATGCCCAGTGCCTGTAATCTGAACGGTTGTAATGTTTTTTACCTAAAAGGTTTTGTGGGACCAAGGCTGGGGGGTGTCATGTGCCACCAGTAATTGTTCTCACACTATGGCATTGTGAAGCCCTTTGAGACTAACCGCGGTTAAGGGCCATACAAATAAATGTGATTTGATTTATTTTATTTTTTAGATTTGAATCACTTTTGTATCTATTTTAATCTGTGCACTTTTATTTGATGTGAAGCACATTGCATTGCATCTTAATGTAGGAAATGCGCTATATAAATAAAGTTTGATGATGATGATAAGGACTGGTGAAGGATTGGCCCCTACTGCATCAAGTACTTCAAAACCCCACTCAACTTCAGTCTTGTCGAGGAGGGTGTGTGTGTAATTAATATTAAGACTAAACATTAGCACACAACAAAACAAGACGTACTGTATGAATCAGTGTTCATTTTCACAGCATTTTAAAATGTTGTCATAGTCTTAGTCTTTTGACCAAAATAGCCTTTAAATTTAGTCATATTTTAGTCGTGGCATATTGATTAAATTTAGCCAATTATTTACTGACTAAAAAGATTTTAGTCAACGTAAAATAATAACATTATAGTCTTAGTGTAGTTTTCATTTGCAACATTAGAACATTTGACTATTTTTCTGTTTTTGAAATCTACACCCAACCTTGTAAAGTCATTTTGTGAGATAGTCAGAAACATAAATTTAATAATAGGTAATAAAAAACATCATGACGATACTATACTATAGATCTAAATAGCCAGCAGCTTTACTTGTATCAATATACCTTCAATTAAGAATTTATTTTCAAAAGACTGAAGGGAAAAAGCAGTTCCAAGCACAGATACTGAGGAGATAATTCTTAATGGTATCACTGTGATATATAACTTCTACTGCACTATTGTTTTGTTTTCGGCATATTTTACAACAATGAAATGAAGCCAACTGAAAACTCACTTTTATATACTTGCATTTAATTAATATCTTGTTATAATTTTCCATTCAGATTAGTCCAAATGTTTGTTTTTATTCTTTTAACAGACCCTTTGTGTTTTAAATACCACAGTGACCCTCCCAGATGCCCTGTTGGAAATTAGTGGAAGGCCATCACCGTTCTTACACCGTACTTTGGTTGCCCTGAAGTGCAAAACAAGTCAGAAAACAACAGCAAAACACAAAAACAAAACACAATGAAATGACTCAAACTGGAAAGGGTACTTATTGGACATTGATTCCTCGCCACTGATTGGACAACCTGTCTGCCAGTGTGGGTATTTTTTTCCTTTTTATTGAAATCTCAAAATACAGAAAGATGTAAAAAAAACAAAAAACAAATACAGATACCACAGTTGGTACTAAATACTGGTACCATATATACCAAACAGTTGTGAACGTCCAACTTTGATACTCTGGAGTACCGAGACAGCCCAGGGCATTTTTTTCCTCTATGCCTGTGCTGGAGAAAGGTATGGCTAAGAGAGACTAAGGTGTCCAAGGCTTAGTGATCTGTTGACTAAGACGGTGCTGTGGTTTGTTGGTTTTGGGGAAGTCCTAAATGAAATTATATTTATCTTTGACCCTAAATATATGCTTCACAGCGTAGACGTGTGTGTGCTTGTATAATTCTCTCTTTTCTCACATCGATGGGAGGATTCAAACTGTTGAACCTGTTCAAACTGTTGGGAGGAAGAAAAGAAGGAAGGACAGTAAATGAAGGAGAGGAAGGAAGAAGGATAGAAGAGAATAGAAGGAGAAAGGGAGTAAGAGAGGTAAAGTAAGAAAGAAGGAGGAGGATAGGGAGATAGTAAGAGGATAGGGAGAGAGGAGATAAAGAAGAGAAAGATGGAGTGCAGGAAGGGAGGGTGAGAGAAGAAGGGAGCCAGGGAAAGACTGGGGGAGAGGGATGAAAATGATAGGAGAGACAGACGGAAGAACGGAGAGGCGGACGGCCAGTCATCTCAGCATCCTTCTTTAGGACACTTCAAATAACAACACACTTTGTTTGGTGTCATTTCATGTATTCTGGTTTTTATTCTCGAGGCAGTTAGACTTCACCAGAAGTGCATTACGATCCATTACCAGCAGATAAGAAGCCAATTAGAAGCGTAGAAAAACCTCAATAATGTTTCCTACAATATAGTCAATAGACTAACATTATCAGAAAATTACATTTAGTTTAATATCATTGCCATTAACTATACTGTTGCCCCATAAAACATTCAACCCCCTATTTGTTGCATATTTGGTTTATGACATCACGCTCTGATTATAACAATTATCACGCACTCACAATGTGCTTATAATGGCTTATGAGCACCACTTCAAATAAAGTATTACCCTTGTTTCAATTATCCTGCTAGTTTTATTTCATCATTTATGTATTGTTGACATTCATATCTATTGTTTAAAGTACTTTGTAACTCTATTTTGATATTTTATTTTGATTACTCATTAGTCCTAGCAGTATATACATCGATCAGCCATAACATTAAAACCACCTGCCTAATATTGTGTAGGTTCCCCCTCATGCCGCCAAACAGCTTTGACCCGAGGAGGCATGGACTCTGAAGACCTCTGAAGGTGTCCTGTGGTATCTGGCACCAAGACGTTAGCAGCAGATCCTTTAAGTCCTGTAAGTTGCGAGGTGGGGCCTCCATGGATCGGACGTTTTTCCAGCACATCCCACAGATGCTCGATTGGATTGAGAGCTGGGGAATTTGGAGGCCAAGTCAACACCTTGAACTCTTTGTCATGTTCCTCAAACCATTCCTGAACAATTTTTGCAGTGTGGCAGGACGCATTATCCTGCTGAAATACCATTGCCATGAAGGGGTGTACTTGGTCTGCAACAATGTTTAGGTAGGTGGTATGTGTCAAAGTAACATCCACATGAATGCCAGGACCCAAGGTTTCCCAGCAGAACATTGCCCAGAGCATCACACTGCCTCTGCCGGCTTGCCTTCTTCCCATAGTGCATCCTGGTGCCATCTCTTCCCCAGGTAAACGACACACACGCACTCGGCCATCCACATGATGTAAAAGAAAACGTGATTCATCAGACCAGGCCACCTTCTTCCATTGCTCCATGGTCCAGTTCTGACGCTCACGTGCCCATTGTAGGCGCTTTCGG